>JAJIYU010004268.1:0-24640 GCA_030144865.1 Tinospora cordifolia | reverse complement strand
GTTGACGTGGCAAGATGATGATGACTTATCACTTTGACAACGCGTGCAACTCACCAAGGCCTTGAAATATGCATATGATTAATATTTTCCTTTAATAGGTACTACCGACCCGGTGACACGTCCCAAGTCGCCCATTTTTCTTTTAAATGTAAATAGCCTAAACGCAATGACACGCAACCCATTGAATTCTAAAGAAATTAGAGTGCAATTTCAACTTCCCATTAATGTTCCTTAATTAGATAGTTTTAAAGCTTATATATATATATATATATAATCTTATTTTATTTAATTTATATTTTTAAAAATAAATTTGATATCGTATATTTAAAAAATGTTTTGAAAAATAAAAACTAGAAAAGCTTATTTCTTAATGCTAGAAGTTTACAGAAATCAAATATAGAAAGTTTAGATAGGCTCATCAATTACTAATTATTTATTAATTTTTTTAAACAAGTTTTTTAGTAGTTTGTTTGACTTTTTATTTTCAATTATAACCATGTCTTAAAAGCACGATTTTCGGCAGCGACGTGGCGACAAGGTCGGTGTACAACATCAAATTTCTTGTCAGCAAGTGACATCAAAGTTTCTTTGGAGGATTGGATAGCGTGGTCGGCGGGCGGACGGAGAGTGGAAGCAAAGCAACGGCAAAGCAAATATAATTTGTTTGGTTGGGCTTCAAATGGCAGTATTGAGAATCCACGTGGCAGCATGTGGGTGCGGGTGTCGCGACTTAACCGACTTCTATTCTAAATTTCTTCTCTCAGGTGGCGTTGCCGTCGCCCGTTCTTTCCGGATTCGATGTTGGTTTTCAGCAGCCTTTCTTCTTTGCCTTCTTGTTGGATTCGTTCTCTCCCTAAATCTTTCAACTTCTATCGTTGAAGATATAAATATCTTTTTATTTTTATTTTCAAATTTTTAATTCTTTTTTTTTTTGGGTGTGTTTTGATTTCGCGAAGAAGGAGGAGGAGATAGATGCAGAGATTTGTAGATAACGTTCTCGCTGTCACCAAAGAGTGAGTATTTTTTTTTGTGGGATTTTTAGAAATATTAATGTAATGGGCAAATAGGATTTTTTTTTTTTTGATGGTTTTTGGTTGATGATGGTGGTTTCTCCCAAGTTGATTTTTTTTTTTAATTTTAAAATTTTTTTGTTGTCAATTGAGAAAAATTGTTGCAAGTGAAAGGAATTTAGCGGGCATTTGTAATTGCAATGTCTAATTTTTTTTATTTTAAAAAAAGAGAGTAAAACCTCATCAAAATCTCGATTCTTGAAGGAGCAATCATTTATTTATTTGTTCTTCTTTTTCGTGTTGTTGTTGTCATAAATTGATCTTTCTGGCAATATTTCATGTTTGAAGGTAGGGAAGCACGTGAATTTGAAGTGTAAGCCCTAGTTAATAGTCCATTTTCTTCTTAATGAATATCAGGCAGATATTGTTGGGCATATCCCTAATATTGTCTGGTTGAAATGTATTTGAAGATTTGTACATAAAGGGATCCGTCATTTTATCCAAGAAAGATCTGTGATGCATTACATTATTCTCTTCTTCAATGGCGATTCTACCTTCCTGAAGGATTCTTGGGCGTCCCTCTTTCTTGTTTAATTCTCTGTAAAGGAATAGTGTTTCAGTACTCAAATATTAGCTAAAATAATTGGGAACTTGGGCATAGACCTTTTAAATCTAATAAGACTAGTTCAACAAGAGTTTTCTGTAACTGATTTTTGTACAACTAAACATGGACGAGCAAAATTTATAATTCTTGTTGTTAAGTTTACATAGCTAGGTCGCAACTTTGTTGTTGCTACTTTAGGATGGCCATCGTAGTATATGCACACACACACATGGAGGTCATTTGATTTTATATCGTTTCTTTTAGTGAGGTCATTTGATCAGGAGGTGGATGTCTGGTTTGTAAAACAGATAAGTGGGTTCACTTTTTCATGAATGCATTACAAATCCTTTCCAATAGCTTTGGCATTTTGGGACAAGCAGGGTAGGTTCTGGTAGAAATGGCATTTACACATTGTGTCTAGGCATTTGGTAGCTACAAAGCCTTGAAAAATGATAGTCTGTTTGGATATGGTATCTAGAGAGGTACCCAAGATTTTTCTAAAACTCAGACCCATTGTTGGAACATTGCTTTTTAAGTGGACTTTTCAATCCTTTGCTCTGATTTTCTAAGATTTACAAATTCGCAGACTTTGTGTCCCTAGAGGAGAAAGTTAATACTTAGATTGATTCTAGAGGAATTCATTGGTGGCTGTCTTATACTTTCTGTTTTTTTTCCTCTTCTTTGTGTTCAGATCCATACACGTTTTGTCTTGAAATTCTACTCTTTTAACTCTTAGTCTTTCGCTTTACATTAAGGCTCCAAAATTTGTTGGAACGTCCTTACTTCAGTTTATTGCTTCTATCTCTGAAGAAGACTCTGCCACATATCTGCATATGTTTATAATTTTACACTTGTTTTGTGCAACACTGGGAGTTTTTACGTGAACTTCTGGTCTAGTAGTTTTTTTTTTCCTCGACTATGATTCTTTTACTTGGTTAGTGCACAATGAAAGTGATTTACATTTTTAAAATCACACTTTCTTTTCTTTTTTTTTTCATATTTTTGTTAAATAGCATGTAGTTCAATGTGAACCAAGCAGCTCTTTTGTGTGCTTATGCAGATCCGTTAAAACATTTACCTATGAATCCTTGAATAATATTGTGAGGTTGATAAATGGAATATCAGCACTTCTGTTGGCCATATTACCTGGGAAGGCAACTGTTCTTGAAGGCATACATGGCTGGGAGCTCAGACCAACTTTTCGTGGTCCTAAACTTCCACGGTGGATGGAGAAGTAAGTTCATTAGAATTTATAATGAAATTATCCTGATATAACTTGTTTGATTTATCACTCGACTTGTATCAAATTTAATTACCAACTGAACATGGAGAGACTATCAAGGACTACAGGGGCCTTATGTATCGCTGGCCCATCGTTAATGTGAAAACTATCCCTCAGTGGCTGATGAAGTTGCTTACAGGCTAAGTGAACAGATATTATCTCTTGAGTCCAAGTGTATTTCTCCAGTGTCATTGCTGACCTTATAATATAGGAGGTTGATCCTCCAATTTCTTATTATTAAACTCATCTTTCTAGCCAAAAAAAAAAAATAAAAAAAATCTGCGACTAATAATCTGCGGTCATCATGAAAAAGCTGTTGTTAATCGAATTAATACATTTGACATGCATATTTATTTTTTCTACTTAGACACAACATAGATGTTCTGTCTTTCATTGTTAACATCCAATCTAATGCTCTAATAAGAAAAATGAGCGATTGCTTGGAACTAAGAAAAACGAATTCTTCCAGTTATTTTAGAGCTTCAAGCCTTCAATTTCTACAACTAATAAAAGTGTATTCTAGAATTGATGTAAAGATTAACAAACAAGCCCTAAGTGTATGTTTTTTGAATTGCATATGTCATTTAGGTTACGCATTGAAACCTAATAATGTTTTCTTTTGTTTTTTCCCCTTTTGTTATGTTATGATTTTCTCGATAAGTAAGTTAAGTGGACAAAAGATTACTACTTTCATGAATCCATCAAAGCATTATATCTAGTGTAAGATATAATCAAACTGGCAATTGACTTATGTTTCAGAATGATCATAAACTGCATATAGGAAGACTCCTTATCTGAAGATGGCCTGTAATATATGTTTGAGTTGTGGATTATGTTTGGTTTGATCAAATTGATGAGTTTAGTATCATTAAGTTCTAGCATGGTGACTTGTTCATATTCCATGCCAACCCCTATTTTAACTTTTTTAAAAGCTTGATTTTCTATTGGGTCTTTGGTGTCACTAGTTATGAGAAACCTCTGCAATCAACAGTCTATGTCTAGCGAATCCTAAAATCTTAAACCTTGAACAGTGCAATTTACTGGTCATTGATATTACTAGTTTTTGTTCCTGACAATTTCATAAGTACCTTAATCTTAGCTAGGTCAACCTATATACTTTTATTTGAATTTCATGGCTATATAATCTCACCTAAGACTGGAGAATCTCATCTATCCAACCTGGTATAAATTTTATTTTTCCATTTAAGGTTTTTGTTATACAATTTTGATCATGTTATTTATGTTTCTCCTGGTCAACTTGTTATCCACAAATACAACCAGAATATGATATTGGTGTTGGCATATTAAAATATTTTGTTCATTTGTTTTATAAATGGTATATACTGTACAACCTTCAGACACACATACACAAGAATAAAAAAAAAAAAAAAAAAAAAAGATAGATCCTTCTTTTTTGTTTTTGTTTTTGACAGGAGACAAACTTATTATACAAACAAAAATTTATAGATTAAAGCCATGAAAAATGGCCAAATGACTAGAGACCTTTAAAGTGGCCAGAGGTCAACAAATAGAAGGCCAAACTTGAAGGCAAACCAATTACTGATGTGAAAGAAAGAGTGATTATTATATCAGATCCATATACTCAGGTATATCTATCAAGTGGCAAGATAATTCAAAGACTGCCACACTTGCTCAACATCCTTGGTACTATTATGGGAAATTCTTGCATTCATTCCATTTCAAACACGCTAAATGACCACAAAAAGAGGACAACCCTCCAATGGTTTATATAGACTAGGAAGCCCAGAATCACTGCTTGGAAAAGAGAAAGGGGATTCCATATTTAAACTTGGTGTATTCAATTCCTCTTTTGTTCAATTATTTTATCCCAAAACTTTTAGCACCCATTTGGACTTGTGTTTGTATCATTTAATTTAGCATAATTTTAGGGAATCATTACAGTTTAAGCTATTCATCTTATTAATATATGCATTTTTTGGGTGCTTGTAACAGTGGTGTGTCCTCATTCAATCAGTTCATTCATGAGCTTTCTGTGGATTCTGATACTTCATCTAGTGTCGACTACTCATCTGCAGAAGAAGATATTGATGAAAGCATGTTTCCTTCTACTCCACTATCTCAAGCTTCACATGTATCATGTAACAGTTTTACCAAGTATGATAAGCGTCAAACACGGAGGATCAAATGCTTATTTTCATGGATCATGTGGCCTGCAAAGGTTCTTTTGAGGATACCATTTTACGTTTGGCATTCATCAGGATTCAGGGGTCCAACTAGCCCAAGAAGTCCAGGACGCCGCCAACTTCAACATTTGCATTCTTCAAAGAAATTTAATACAACAAAGGATCATATTGTTCATCGCACAACTGACAGAAGACGTGGTGTTGTCGAGGTTGCTACTGTTGCTGCTTTTTTAATTCAATTTGATGGTGTATTTTTGTGTCTTTGTTTTAGTGATATTTTGGGAAAAATGATTTACTTTATATGGTAGAAATCTCACTAAACAGACAGTGTGTGTGTCCTCTTAAATTTTTCTTAAATAAACTTAAGGCTTAAAATCAAATAAAAGAGTAACTAAATTTTGTAAATATTTTTATGTTTTAAGTTAATACTATCAAAATATGATTATTGATTTATACAAGTTACATTCAGAATAAATAATTAAATCTGAAGAATAACACTTATTTTTTGGTTTATAGAAGCCTTGTTTTATTATGCATATCAACATAATTAAAACTTCAATTGTAATAAGAAAATATTGATCCATTTCAGTTATTAAGTTTATATCTAAACTTTGAAGAAATTTACAAAATATATGACATAATCATGTTGTATAATTTATACCAACTCCATGGGTTGAGGGTGGCATATGCAATTTATGAACAAAAAACTTCTCCATGAAACCATTTTAAGACTGAAATGGACACCCGAGAGACTGATGAGCAAATGGTCACACACATCTAAGCCTACTAGAGCATTTTCAATACAAGGTATTATTTTATGTGTTTCCTTTTTGGTCTTTTGTTGTTATAGATTAATGTTAACTTCTGGAGAAAATGTCTTTGGTTCGTAGTATTGAGAATTTGAAACATTTATGAAAATGCTTTACTTTCCTTTCTTATATGTCATGATCTTATGACAGGACCTCCAGTTAGCAATAGAGATCTTTATAGAAGCAATCTTTGATGTTGTTCACAAGGCTGCCCATCTTCTTCTTTCCCCATCTGAAGCTTTCCAAACATTTTTTGGATGGTTTGCTTCTCATGATAGTAGTAGGTCGGAATTATCTGCTGATGACTTGGATACAACGGTTCCTACTGCAACACTAGGAGAAGATGATCCAACTCCAACTGAACAACAGGCCACATTTCATCAGTCCCTCAACACTGATGCTCGGACGTGCAAGGATGTCATCACAGAGCTTGGGTAAGACCATTTTATTTTGGTACTCTGAATTCTAGGTTCTCCTTTTTGTTGATGTCATTATTTTGAATTTTTGATGTTGGAAGAGGTGTCACTATTGTTTATGACGTATTGCATTTCAAGAGTAAGAATGATATGCTTTTTTAATGATTATATACTACACATCATATACATCGTATTCTTGAACACTGGATTCACATCCTTTAACTCAGATCATGGACTTCTTAGTGAGAAATTTTCATTGATATTTGATTTTTAAATATTGATGTGGACAATATCTGGTAAAGTTTTACATTGTCATATTATTAGCATGGTAAATAATACTGTACAATGAGAAAGGGGCTTGATGATAATTGCTTGATAGGCTTTCTAGGCTTGCAATTGTAATGAATCAACACGCTTTGATTAGCTGCACTGATTTTGTTAGGTTAACCAGAAAACCCAAAAGGTTAGCTGTCAGGTTGAGCCTAGCCAGCATCAATCTTCTCTCTCACATCACATGCAACTCTAAGCTGGCATGTCTAGAGAGAAAAAAGATAGAACATGTAAATACCCAATACATTGGTGGGAAGTATGCAAATTCCAATCAATGATTCTCGACTAATACTAAATGAAAAAGCTATAAATAGGCCTTTTAGTCTCTTTATAAAATCATCAAGAAGGATGCAATAATACTATATTAGAATGACACCGTAACTTATTTGCTATCTACCAGTGGGTCAGATTACTCTGATGTCTTTCATATAGTTCCTGGTGTTCTTAGGTGCCTGTTGAATATTGGATGTAAGCCAATTTAGAAATAGAAAAAGAACATGGTAAAGCAAACAATTTTTTTTTAAAGAAACGGTATTTTATTGATAAAATAAAGGATTACAAAATTCACTTAGAAATCCACTATAATCATCCTAGGACCCCTTCCTATAGTACATTGTTCCACCCGCTAAGTCAGTCAGATATTGAATAGCCCATTGATAGAGTGCTATAACTAATCCAGAAAGAAGTTAAGTAGTGAGATTCCTCCTAAATGTGTAATGGTGGGGAGAATTTATCCGAAAAAACCCTAGCATTTCGTTCCTTCCACAAGCACCAAATCATTGTAAGTCATAACCATGACAAAAATGATCTTAAAAAAAAAATTGTCTGAATGACTATTGGTGATGGAGCATTCTTTTTTTCTTTTCTTTTCTTTTCTTTTCTTTTTCTTTTTCTTTTTTTTTTCTTTTTAAAGCATATGATGATGGTAGCTTATAAATATCATTAATTTGCAACCTTTTTAGAGATCATTTTGAGCCTTTTTAAGTACACAACTGTGGAGTTGTTGTGAAATTTGATTTGAGAATTTTGATAAAAAGGGAGTGAGAAAAAAAATTGAATCATTAAGTATTCATTGTATAATGAAAGGCTCTTGGATCTCAAATTGCGATAACGTGGCAAATGAGGCTCCCGCCTTACCACATTTGGGTTCATTTTACATTACCTTACCTTGATTCACAAGAGGTATTATAACTGAAACCACCCATGACCACAAACGTGGTCATGCATTGACAACTTTACTAATTCACCTAGGCTCCTCTTCTTTTTAAAAGATTTTTCTTTTGAGAAAATTAATGAAAAGTCCAAAGATGTTGATAGTTGTTAGAATTCTAATTTGTATCGAGAGTCATATGATCTGTCCAAAAAAATGATCTTACAACTGTGCAACCCCTCTTGATCTTGAAAGTCTTTTTGACTGGGTGAAAAGGCCAAATACTAATTCAAATTTTAGAATCTTGAAGGATTGCAATCTTAACTTGATCCTGTGATCTTTGTTGATTAGAAAATTTGAGACCTATAAAGATCAAAATTCTTTGGGCTCATGAGGCCTAAAGACTAACTTAGTCAAAAATAAAGCCTAATATTATTGTTTATATTAGTGAATATTATTTTTAAAACGGAACAAAGAAATTATTGAATTAGCCAATGTTGATCCTTATTATAATATCCCATGTTCATTTTAATGATAGAGCTTTGACTCTAGTTGAAGAAATGCTTAGAATCACGAAAAATTTATATTGAGTTTAAAATGGGTCCAATACTTCTCCAAAATATGTATTTCTGTCTGGAATACAGGGATAAACTTGGATTACTTGCTCAGCTCCCGCATCTAGGAGTATGATTAAGAAATTCAGAAAATTTTCTAATTGATCAGTAGAGAAAGGCGAATTAGATGGAGGAAATAAAGAAAGATAAAAAGTACCAAGTATTATTTGTGGGGAAACCAATCTGAAGGATGATTATAATCTTACATTACCCCAGCCAGCCAATCTCAAATTTTGAAATTAAAACTTATTATAATGCAGTAGCTGTTCCGACAGTAGGTACAACCAGGGGGATCCTTATCACTTGGGATGAGACGATAGTGGAAGTGGTGGAATATTTTCCGGCCTCCTTCTCCACTTCCATCAAAATTAGGGGAGAGGGGAAAAACTCTGGTGGTTCACGGAGACTCAGATTTTGGGATGAGATAGCCGCCTCTCCACTGTTCTGAAAGGTCCTTGGTGCATTGGAGGAGACTTCAATGCACTAAGGAACATAGGAGAGAAATGACACTGCTCACAGCAGGCAAAGATGCTGAGGCAGTTTGATGGTCTAATAAATAAACTGCATCTTAGAGATTTAGATCTCATCAACCTTAACTTCACATGGTCTAGTGATAGAGACCAGTTGGCTATGTCAAGATTAGATAGATTTCTGGTCAATAATCAGTGTGAGGAGATGTTCCTGAGTGTCAAGCAAATAATTATGTAGTGGCTTACTTTAGAGTTAGACCATTGGTTGGTGATGATTGACACTCAGATTCTTCCCTAGGGACCTACACACTTTTGGTTTGAGCACTCTTGGTTCTCTCGGCAGGACTTCAAAATGAAGGTTGAAGAGTGGTGAAAAGCTTCAAATCCAGGTGGGTGGCCTAGATACACTTTCATGCAAAATCTTAACCATCTTAAGCATGAACTGAAAGATGGACTAAAAATTTCAAAATTGAAGATGAGACCAAGAGACATGAACTGAAAGGAGGTTAAATTAGGACTTGAAGGAGGAAAGAATCTAGGTTTTAAGTGAAATCCTCACCATTGATAAGAGGACAGAAATAGTAGTTAGACAGAAGGCCGAAATTCAATGGGCTAAAGAAAGGAGATACCAACACAAAATTTTTTCACAGGATTTTTTCCATTAGAAGGGCAAAAGCTTACATCACAAAGTTGGAAATAGCTGAAGGATCTTTGATAGAAGACATGGATGATATTCAAGAGAGAATAATTTAATATTATTCGTAGCTGTATGTGGACATGAAGGGGCCAAATTGGGGCACTGATGGCATTGATTGGAGACCTATCTCTCTTGAACACCAAAGCTGGTTGGAGAGACATGTTTAAGAAGAAAAGGTTAAAGAAGCAATCTTCGAAAGTGTCATATACCATGCTCCTTTCCGCTTCAATAATGAGTGGCTTAAGCAGCCAAAACTTATGCAAATGATGAAAGAAGAATGGGAATTCAATCAAAGCCAAGGCTGGGAGGGCTACAAAATCATGCAGAAGCTTAGCAACTTGAAAAGAAAATTGAATGAATGGGCAAAGGGGCAAGCTAATGAGGATAAAACAAGACAAACAGAGTTGAGGAGACAGTTGGAAGTGGTGGACAGGAGAATGGAAACTGAGGACGCTCAAACTCTTCTGGAAGAAAGAAGAAAGATAATAGAAGAGATTCAAATCATTGAATGCAGACAGGAGAGGCAATACCGTCAACAGGCAAAGCTAAGATGGGCCACAGAAGGGGATGTGAATTTGAGATTTTTTCATAGAATTCTATCAATTAGGAGAGCTCGAGCTACTATTTCAAAGCTTGAGAACAAGGATGGTCAGTTAGTAGAGGAGGACCAAGAGATTCAGAACGTCATTCTGAGTTATTTTTTTGAATTAGTTAAGGAATCTACTCATACAAAATAGGCAGTGGAAGGCCTGGAATGGCAACAAATTCCAAATGAGGATAGTGTTTGGCTGGAGAGAAAGTTTTGAGGAAGAGGAAATCTGAGCAGCTATGTTTAGCTGTGATGGGGGGAAAGCTCCACGCTCGAATGGTTTTTCGATGACTTTCTTTCAACGGAATTGGAGTATAGTTAAGGAAGATATTATAGCTTGCATGAAGGAGTTCCATCGGGATGCCATTGTTAATAGAAAGGTGAATGAAACCTACATCTGCCTCATTCCAAAGAAGATGAACTCAATGAGAGTTGAAGACTTTCGACTTATTAGTCTTACTACAGGCCTATAGAAGATAATTGCTAAAACTTTGGCTAATAGGCTGTGAACTGTTCTCTCTAAAATAGTAAGTGAAAATCAGATGGCTTTTGTGGCTTCAAGGTAAATCACAGATGCTATTTTGATTGCAAATGAGGCCGTTGAAGAGCATCGAATTAGTGGAAAATAAGGCTGTCTTAAAAGTTGATCTAGCTAAAGCCTACGACTCAATTAGATGGGCTTTTTGGGACTTTGTTTTTCAAAAGAAGGGATTTGGAAATCAATGGAGGAAATGGATTTGGGCATGCCTTAAGACAGTGAACCTTTCAGTTTTCATAAATGGAAAACCTCATGGAAAGTTTGATGGTCATAGAGGTCTTAGGCAGGGAGATCCGTTATCCCTTTTCTTGTTTACAATAGTTGTTGACACCTTACAAGGGTAATCCAGAAAACTGTTCAAACAGGGAAGTTAGAAGGTATGGTGATTGGGAAGGAGAAAATGAGGCCTACACATCTATTCTTCGCGGATGATTGTCTCATTTTCATGAAAGATAAGGAGGAAGAGATTATAACAGTGAAGAAGGTTCTTGACACATTCTGTTTTCTAACAGGGTTGAAGATAAATGATGCTAAAAGCCAGCTGCTGGGCATTAATGTTCAAGATTCAAAGGTGAATAACACAGCTGATACTTTAGGTGTAGCCCCCGAAAATTGGCCTACTACCTATTTGGGTCTTCCCTTAGGAGGGAATCCCAACAAAACTGGATTTTTGGGAAGCGATGATGCAAACAATGCAGAGGAGAATAGCTGGTTGAAAAAAGAGCTATTTGTCTAAGGGGGGAAGACTGCTTCTCATTCAAACAGTGCTTGAGGCCCTTCCAACTTATTTTTTATCAGTTTTCAGAATTCCAAAATTTGTTGCTCATAACATAGAAAAGATGATGCGGGATTTTCTATGGAGACATGAAGATCCAGATCAAGGTCAGAACACGATAAGATGGGAATCAAGTGAGCAAAGAGATCAAGAAATGTGGCGTAGGAGTCGAGGGCTTAGTAAGACGTAATATGGCTTTGAGAGGAAAATGGATTTGGAGAATGATGGAAAATCCGACAGCAATGTGGGCACGGATAGTTGGTAGTATTCACGGATTCGAAGGTTTTGGGAGGAAAGCAGGGGTGAATAGGAAAGTTAGCTACATATCTCCCTGGAAAGATATTTGTAGATTGTATGAGCACCTAGAACCTCACATTATCTGGAAAATTGGGAAAGGTGACAATGTGAAATTTTGGGATGATATCTGGTGTGGAAATAAAAAACTGAAAGACAATTTCCCTAATATATCTAGACTGTCTCAGAAAAAGGGAGCGACAGTTTCAGAATTCTGCAGCAAGAACAGCGCGGAAGGAAGACCGTAATGGAGGTGGAATTTACATATTAGTAGCAACATTGGAGAGGATTATGTGGAAGAGTTGGGAGGCTTGCTGAACATCTTACATAATTTCCATTTGAACAATGTTAATGACGAGGACACGCCAAATTGGAACAAAGAAAGCAACAGAAAATTCACAGTGCATTCCTTTATGGAGGGCCTAGCAAGTCGGTCAGGAGAACAAACAGACATTTCAGTAAAGTTCATTTGGAGTATGAAGATCCCATCAAAAGCAAAGATCCTCATGTGGATTGTCAGCCTGAACAAATTATAGACTGCAGAAAACATTCAGAAAAGGCTTTCCAACCACATTCTTAAACCCTCTATATGTTTTATGTGCAGGAAGCCCACCTGCTAGTTGAGTGTGACTTGGTGAAGTTTCTGTGGAGGGAATGGAACCATATCAACACTAGTTTTGTCTCCCCTACAGTGGAGAATCTTTTTCAGTTTCTGGATAATATCTCCAAAACTCAAGCCATATAGGAAGGTCATCCTGGCTGCTATGTGGCACGCTGTGTGGGGGAAGAGGAATCATAGAATTTTCTCTAATAAAATGAAGACAAATAAGATGATTTGGGAACGGTCAAACAGTCTTTTTGCTACATGGATTTGTTACACTAAATTAGGTATAGGCTATTCTTTTGGGGATTGGCTATGTAAAGGGAACAATATTCTACAATCTTTTGATCACTGTACTGAAATGTAAAGTCCGGATATCTCATCGGGCATTTTGTACTTATTTTTATAATTAATATGTCTAAGTTTCTGTTTCAAAAAAAAAAAATGCCACGCTCTTCTTCCAAAAGAATTGGGCCTTATTGAAGAAAGACATCATGGAAGTCATGAAGGATTTTCATGAACATGACATCATCAATAAGTGCACAAACGAAACAAATATCCAGCTCATCTTAAAGAAAAGTCACTCGTTTAAAGTGGAGGACTTTTGTCCTATTTGTCTGATTTTCAGCCTTTATAAGATTATTTCCATGGTCCTAATGAATGGATTGAAGGAGATTATCCATCACACAGCTGCTGAATCCCGAATGCAATTTGTCAAGACTAGACATCTTTGATGCCATCTTGATTGCTAATGATGCGGTGGAGGATTGTTGTACTAGTAACCAAGAAGGTTTGTTGATCAAAATAGATTTCTCTGAAACCAATGATTCAATTAGACGTAGGTTCTTGCAATATGTTATGAAAAGTAAAGGTTTTGGGGACAAATGGTGTAAGTGGATCCAAGGTTGTCCAACCTTAGTTAATAACTCTATTATTATCAACCGCTGGCCAAGGGGTGAAATGAGAACTTCTAAAGGGGCTTAGGCAAGGAGAGAGATCCTTTGTTCCCTTTCCTTTACATTTTGAAGGTGGACACCCTTCATGGCCTCATGCAGAAAGCAAGGGATCATGGGCTTCAAGGCTTTTGGGTAGGAAGGAAGATAGCGGATATAACACACCTCCTACATGCAGATGATTGCTCTTTCTTCCTAAAGAATGAGGAAAATAGTAGGAAGATGCGTATCAATGTCCTTAACATTTTCTCCCTCATTTCTAGCTTTAAGATCAACCTTGGGTAGAGTCAAATTGCAGGGTTAAACATTCCAGAACACAAGCTGCAGCAGCTAGCTAGTGACATGAATATTCTTAGTAGTGTGTGGCCTTTAGCTACACGGGGCTTCTTCTAGGAGGAAACTCAAGGTAGTTCTCTTTTTGAAATCCAACCGTTCAAACTATCAAAAGAAGGATTGAAAGTTGCAAAAGAAACTACTTGTCAAGGGTTGGGAGGTTGTATCTTATCTATCAAAGTAGTCTTGGAAGCTCTCTTAGTCTATTTCATGCCAATATTTAAAATGCTTGCAGCTATAGTAATTAAAATAGAGAAAAGTGAGAAGATTCTTTTGGAAGGCTCAGAAGAAAGATAAAGCTTCAATGTTGGTGAATTGGAATCAGGTGAGAATGCCCATCAATCTTGGTAGCTTGGGCATAAAGAACCACCGCTTAGTCTTGGTAGCTAAGTGGTTGTGGTACTTTCCAAGGTTTAAAGATGCCTTGTGGCGAAATTTCATCTCAAGCATTCATGGAATCTCCCCAAATTTCATGATTACAAGGTTGGGCAACAAGTTTAGCAACTGGTCTCCCTAGAAATTCATTCTTTCAACATACCCCAATTTCCTTGAGGAAATTAGAAGGAAAGTATGGAATGGGAAAAGAATAAAATTTGGGAGGGGTTGCAGTGTGGAGCCATTCTCCTTAGATTGTCTTTTCCTAGGCTATACAAGGTTGTTGCATCAGGATCAACATTCATCCATGACTTGTTGGTTGCAAATAACGAAGACCCAAGCAATTCAAGAATTTGGAATTTTAGGTTTCGAAGGAATCTTAAAGATCAAGAAGTAGAAGACATGGTCAGCTTGCTGCAGTTGTTGGAAGCGGTTCAAATCATTCAATGTTAGGACAGTTGGAGGTGGATAAGAGAGACATCAGGGGAATTCACAACAAAGTCATTTTACTTATTTCTAATTTTGCCAATGGAATTTAGCTGCAATCAAATATGAACATAATTTGGAAGTCCAATATTCCTCCTAAGGCCAAAATGTTGGGATGGTTGATTATCTTGTGACGTTTGAATTGTCCTCATGAGGTTCAAAGGAAGCTCCTTAACTATTGCCTTTCCTCCTCTCGGTGTTGTCTTTTTAGTAGTGCTGAAGAAGATGGTGATCATTTATTTTGGAGGAGTGAAGTCTTGAAGATGGTGTGGCTTAGATGGCAAGGGAGCTCTAGTGTGTTGGAAATGGCTTCGGAGCACATTTTACTATGTCCGTCTCGTGTGTTGTATGGGAAGCAAAAAATGGTTGTGTTTTAAAAAATGTCAAGGTCTATGTAAATGGTATTTTAGGAAGGTCCATTTTTCTGTTCTCCTCTTGGGTGTCATCATGTAAGTTAAGCCTTGGATATTTCTTTGGGGAGTGGGTGCAGAATTGGTCTATTATGTTACACTCCTTTTATTAACGCCTTATATGTTTTGTTGGATAGCTCATCTAGACTTTAATTTAATATAATCTTATTCTTCCTTTCCAAAAAAAAGAAAAAAAACCTTATTGTAATGTAATTAGTAAAAGACTAAATCAAGGTAACAGTTTTTATTCCTAAATGGATAGACTTCAAATTGTCTTTGATGTCCTTTTATTCATGAGGTTTACATTTTTTAAAAAGCCTGTTACAATTATTATTATTATTTTAAAAGGTTATAAATTTCGACATGGATCTCTTCTTCTAGTTTAGGGAAAGGTTATAAATTTCGGGATTGGCTATGTAATGGAGATAAAATTTTGCAGTCTTTGTAATACTCCGGATACCTCATCCGGTTGTAATTTCTCCTTTTAATATAATAAAGTTTCTGTTTCAAAAAAAAATTATTATTATTTTAAAAGAAACATGGAATATATATCTCATTGATGAGCAAAGGCTAGATGAGATACCCAGAAAATACAGAACAAACTTTCTAAAACCCACAAAGCTACATACTATGTAAAATGTTGCACCAATTGAGGTGCCATTCCTCATAATTATCGCCCAAACTTAGGTTACTTGCTAAAATCCAAGTGGCAAAGAGACAGGTAGCTCTGTTCCAGATTGAGGTGCTATCGACTTTGACATTTCGGAATGTGCACTTGTTCTAGCTTCCTATATCAGATGCCAGTTGGCAAAAATAATGTACATTCAATACTTCTTGAGATATTTTGGGGTAGAGGCTGGAATGTCAAAAGACGCATCACTAGAAGGAGGAGGAATGTGCCGCATGTTGTTTCTCCATTTTTTTTCTCCAAATGGTTGTGATCATCTTCACAGCTCCCAAAAACATGATTAATGCTTTCCTCATCTTTCCTGCACAGGTAGCACCAAGACGGATAAATTTTGTGCTTAGGAAGCTTTTCTTGTAGCTGTCTAGCACAATTTAGACACCCCAAACTAATTGGCCACCCCAAGATCTTTGCTTTAGTAGGGACTTTGGTCTTCCAAATGAAGCTAGGAAGGGGAAGATGCCTTCCTAGGAAGGCCCCTCATTTATTTGGAGGGGAAGATGCCTAAAGAATCCTTGAGCCAATTCCATCTATCTTCTCCTCCGAACTATTAATCTGTTTCGAAAGGCCAAGAAGGTAAGTCATCTCTCCCAGCTCCTATCCAGTTAGCAGCCTTTTAAACTTCAAATTCCAGCTGCTGCTGCTACTTCCATCCAAGCTTATCAAACTCTGAAAGCTTGTTACGAATTTTGAAATGGGAAAATGAAACAAACAGTTTACACGAATTCAATCTCTACCAAAATATTGGATATGAATTATATTACAGGGACCTTGACATGGTTGATGCAATATTAAATCTTGTAAAAATTAGAAAGTAAGCTCAAGCTTGTTTTTCCATGGCGAGAAGTAGCAAAAGTTGGACTTCTTGCTGACATGAAACAAATGGATAGATAACCTTCCACTAAGAATTCATGGAATGCACTCTGCTGTTTAAATTTTAAAATAAAGTTGTAGACAGCAATTTCTTTGATAAAGACATCATTGTGAGCAAGAATGACGAGGTGGTTGTCCGTCTCAGTTCTCTAAGCAAGGTTCTAGCCAAGTAAAAGGGTTTCTGTCAGCACTTTTTATTTTTCCAACTACCCGGAAGTCTTGAACAGAATGTTGGGTGATCATGACACAACATATGAACACAGTGTAACAGAAATTCACTTTTAAGATGGATATGTTGTAAAGTAATGGTATGAGTTACACAAGGAATGGTATGAGTTACCTGAGTTAAATTCAAAATGAGGGGAACTCCCAATTCTTGTCAAGAAAAAAAGAGATTACACTGATTATGGTGAGGATTGGATGCATACAGCAAGGATCTTTGGGTATTTTAGTCCATAAGAGTGATCTATTAATAATCAACGACAATAATAGAGATAGAGGAAGGGCAAAATAACATATAAATAATTTATGAAGCAAATTCATGTTGTCATCCCTATATAGTTGCGGAAAGGCTTAGCTGTGTTGAATTGTTTTCAATTCCAACAACCAATTAAGATCCCTGGAAACATGGATTGGTTTCTTGTGTGATTTGAACGATAATTATTGCTTTATATTATCACCTTAGGCTTTTTGTGTTTGGTTCTATATATTATTATGTATTAGTTTGTCTCTTCTGTTTAGATAGTTTCAGCGATCAATTAAGAATATATCTGGAAAGGCAGATTAGTTTTTTGAAGTGCAAATTGTGATTCAAATTAAAATAGTCGTTTTATACTTGTCACTGAAGTATGTGTCGCTTCACATGTATACGTTCATCATCCTAGAAAATATTTATGCACTTTCTATCACATGTTTTTGACTTCAATATCATCCTTAGGTATCCTTATGAAGCAATTCGTGTTGTGACTTCTGATGGATATGTTCTTCTTTTGGAAAGAATTCCAAGGTATGGTGTTAAATGCATTGTTCTGTTCTTTTTTGGTTTGTTCATTTGAAATATTCGTCTCATATTTGCTTGAGTACTACAATGCTGATCTCTGGAATGCCTGATGTAGGCGTGATGCACGAAAGGCTGTCTACCTACAGCATGGAATACTGGATTCTTCCATGGGGTGAGTTGTCATTTTTTTTATTCGTATATATGGTTAATGACCTCAACTTTGTGACAGGGTTTGCCAATTTTCTTTTCTTTCTTTCTTTTCTTTTCTTTTTATTTTTTATTTCTTTAATTTTTTTTTAATTTTTTTTAATTTTTAAAATCTGAATCAGTTGGTATTTAAAGTTTGTGAATAAGCTTGTAAACTTTTAGTTTCCAGTTTATAGTTTAGGGAGCGTGCTTTCTCTTTTTGGGATTAGTGTGGAGCCACTGTGGCTTTTCCATATTTACTGATTGACTTGAGAAATGTTTGAGATTCTGCAGTATCGTCAGTGACTGACTGTTCAAACTTTAAACACGAAAAGATCATATGCAATGAACCATGAATTAGCTAAACCTTGCCTCAAGTCTATAGTTTGTGAGTCTTATAAAATGGGCAACATCTCCTTAAATTAAGTAGAGGTTTAAGGTCTGGGGGGAGAGCAATATTATTGAAGGGTGGTCAGGGTTCCAATTTATGGGAAAACTAAAGAAGATTAAGAAGAATATTAAGGAGCGTTGCAGTTGGAAAAAATTAGGAGAAGATATAAGGAAATCTAGTTTAGAAGGGGAAATGAAGGTGATCCAAGACAAAATGGCTTAAGGGAAAAACTCTCAAGAAATTCTTAATTAATGGAACTAGCTGGTGGAAGGAATTAAGGAGATTGACAAGAGAAAGAAAAGAACAACCAGATAGATGGCTAACCTGAGGTGGGCAAAGGAAGTAGAGAATTCCAAATATTTCCACCAAGTGCGTTCTATAAGGAAAGACAGAAACCAGATAAACGGAATAGAAGAGGGGAATGAACTGTTGGAGGAAGAAAATGACAGAGAAGGTGATCCTAAGATATTTTAACAACCTCTACAGCAAAAAGAGAGGGAAGGATTTGGTCATTGAAGGAATAAATTGGTCCTCAATAGGCAATCAAACGAAGCAGGAATAAATTGGTCCTCGATAGGCAATCAAATGAAGCAGGGGCTGGAAAGACCCTTTGATGAAGAAGAGGTATGACATACAATAAGAGGGTGCAATGGGGATAAAGCCCCTGGGGCAGATGGCTACACTTTGGAGGTCTATAACAAGAACTAGGGTGTGATTAAGGGAGAACTTATGGTTTTTGTAAGACAAGTCTATAAGGATGGTGGTTAATAAAGCTATTAATGAAACATACATTTGCCTGATACTGAAGAAGGTAGACGATTGTCGGCCCATTAGTTTAGTGACAAGCCTTTCTAAGATCATAGCAAGACTTTTGGTCTATAGGGTAAGAGAGGTGATTGAGGAGACTGTTGATGAGACACAAATGGCCTTTGTCAAAGGAAGACAAATTTCTTAAGCTGGTTTAATAGCAAATGAGGTGGTGGAACGTTATAGGTTGAAAAGAAAAGAAGGAATAATTCCAAAGGTTGACTTTGCTTAAGTCTATAACTTAGTGGACTGGAAGTTTCTGAATTATTTCCTACAGAATAAGAGATTTGGGAATAGATGGAGGAGATGGATTTAGGGCTGTTTAAAGAATACCTGTTATTCTGTCATCATAAATGGTAGGCCAAAGGGGGAAAATACACAGTAATAAAGGGCTGAGACAAGGGGACCCACTTTCCCTTTTCTGTGCATTCTGGTGGTAGATGTGCTGCAAGGGCTTATCAAAAAGGCCATAGAGGAAAATTGAGAGGATTGGGAGTTGAGAAGAAAGGGTTTAGATCTCCACATCCAGTATGCGGATGACTACTTGATGTTCATCAGCAATGATAGGGAAAGCATTGATAATGCCGTAAGAATTTTAGAAGTGTTTCGCAGGTTGTCAGGACTGAACTTTCATTTTAGGAAAAGTTTGATGACTGGAATAAATATGACAGAGAAGGATATCAAGGACATTGCTATGAAAATGGGGGTAGAAAGAAGGACTTGGCCTATGCAGTTACTTGGACTCCCACTGGGTGGGAATCCAAGGAAAGTATTTGTCTAGGAACCAATCATCGGCACAATCAAGAGAAGAATAGAGGGGTGAAGATATAGTTATTTATCTAGGGGATTATGACTTCTTCTATTGAAAATAATCCTTGACGTAATTCCAACCTATTTCTGGTTGCTATTCAAAATCCCAACGAAGGCAGCAAAAATGATAGAAAATCTAAAATAGATTTCTTCTGGAAGGAGGAAGGATGTAAGGAACAGAGATTGATTAAGTGGAGTTTGGTTTGCAGAACAGTGTGGAAGGATGGGTTGGGCCTTGAGAACATTCAATTGAGGAATGAGGCACCAATGGGGAAGTGACTTCAGATGTTCTATGAAAACAGAAGCAACCTATGGGCTAAGGTAATTCGAAGCATACATGGTATAAGGAAGAATGGAACAAAGGCTAGATTGCATGCTTGGGCTACATGTGAAAGCCCTTAGAAGTTTATTTAATCAATAGTGTGGGACACAATCTTTAAAAGACCAATTCTCTAGGATGTACAATAAATATGCTACCCAGAGAATCCAATAGTAGACTAGATTGTAAGACAGGAAGAGGAGAATTGGGTTCAGATTGGATGGAATCTTAATCTTTGGGTTTGCCTGAGTGAAGAAAGGGAAAGAGAAACTATCCAGTTGTTGCAGATTTTGGAAGAAGTGAGACTACAAGAGGGGCAGGACATGAAGGTATGGATCAGAGATAACTCTGGGAAATTTTCTACAAAATCCTTTTTGGAAAGGATACTACTTGAGCCACCTCGTTAAGAGTATGACCCAAATGCAAAGCTCTTTGGACTACTCCAGCCCAACAAAAGCCAAGATCTTAGGATGGCTTGTCACCCTCATGGGACTCAACACTGGAGTTAGGATTCAAAGGAAATATGCTAATACTTGTTTGTCTCCTTCTTGGTGCTCTCTTTGTAGGTGTGCTGAGGAGAATAGGAAGCACATTTTTGGCAGCTGCAGCTTCACAAGGAGTATATGGGATAGGTGGAGGTTCAGACATGAGCAGATGATACCTCTTAGGGAAGAGATCTTTTTGGAGTACCTTAATGATTTGGAAGCCCGCATTTCAAACAGTTTTGGAAATGCACCTGGCTTGCCATCTTCTTTGCAGTATGGAAGGAATGAAATAAAATAATTTTCAAGGGAAGGGACTTAACTCCTGATCAAGTTTGGCAAACATCAGTCATCCTTTTTGCTGCTTGGGTGTCTGTCTTGAAATGAGGTAAAGGTCTAAGCTTTGGAGAGTGGGTGAGGAATTGAGATAATATTTTGTATGGTCATTGAGAAGTGAGAACCAGTTTATTTTGAATTGGATGTATTTTGCTTTGTATTTGGGATACCTCATCCTTTTATCCTCTTATTAATGATAATGCATACTCCTTTCTCGTTCGGGAAAAAAAAAAAAAAGAAGATGTATATAATCTTGTATATGAATTGTCCAGAGAACTATAAATAAATAATTAATTATTTAGGGACCAATAAATAAATATTCTTTTTACCTTTTAGGCTACACCTCACTTAGAAAGGGCGAATTGCTTTAGTGCCTTAAAAGCACGACTTTATATAGATAATTCCCTAAATTACTGCTAAACTACCTAGTTTCCTAGCTTACTTGTAACATAAAAAGCAACTTCTTGATCCTGTTAGAAGTTAGAACTCTATTTAGACACTTCTAAGACACTTTTTAATACATTTATATAATTAAAATGAGTTTAAAAACTATCTAGAGCTGCTACTAAAATGTACATTTATCAAAATAAAAACTTATCTTCAAATTGAAACTCTAAAAAAACATGTTAAAATGCATTGTATATCAGAACGAGGTTGTGAATCCTTTTACGATTTTGATAATCCATGCTTCCAGGTTCCTAATTAAACTATTTATCAGAATAACGAATAGACTTTTATTCATTTTTTTAATATTAGCTGCAAGAACTAATTTCAGCTATGGAGTTATGCATGAATACAGGGGGAGCCAAGATTAGAACTGGTATACCTTCATCCAGTTTTAAAAATAAAAATTAAATAAATATCCCGTGGAAGGTGCTAGATATCTTGATTGGTAAAGTTCTAGTTTTGTAAACATAAGAAGCTTATGGAAGCTGTTGTCAAATTTTTGATGTTGAAAATATTGATGGAAGAAACTTGAAAGAGAAAAGCAACCATTTGGAGTCAGTTTGGTAGAGTTCTTTCTGCTTTGTTATTTAATGGGTTTCTCCTGTTAAGGGTTACAGTGTGAATAATTGGTTTAGGGGTTGGAATAATATAATTTCTTGATAAAGCATAAAGTTAAAGCTAATCAAATTAAGATAAGTACCTTTAATGGCTCATCATTAGCAACTAATATGCTAGGCATGACATTCATAAAGAAAAATACCTTGCAAGTGATGGCTGATACATTCCAATTTCCGAGAATTATTATGACTTCCAAGTGATGCAATTGTGGTTTTAAGAAACGTCGACTACATTATTTATTGTTTGCACGGAATTAAAGATTACATTATTTTTGTGTTCATTGATTTTTTTTTTTTTGGTTGCCTTTCTGAAAAATTTTCCATATGGCATTGTTCATTGAACATAGATCCAAATTTTCTTAAATGATGGCCAGGTGGGTGTCCAATGGAGTTGTTGGTTCTCCAGCATTTGCAGCCTTTGATCAAGGTATGCACTGATCCTTTCAATTTCTCTAGTGCTGATTATTTATCTGTCATACAATATTCTGCACTATTTCTGAGTTCTGAAAAGTATATATTGTTACATACCTCATTGCATTTGCAGGTTATGATGTTTTCCTTGGGAACTTACGGGGTTTGGTGTCGAGGGAGCACGTTGATAAGAACATATCGTCTCGACAGTAAGTTGATATGCGACTTACCTTTTTCAGCTGTGTTGTGTTACCTTCTTATTGCTGGCAATCACTGAAAATCTTAGGCAGATAGCATCAAACAAAATAATATATATTAAGGGTGTACATGATAGCCAAAAAAATGAGGACATTCTCAAGAAGATGATAAATTTCTGATGTTTGGTTGGAAAAAAATCTGGGAGAAACATTATCTTTTAATATTCTTAGGTTTGGTTGGTTTTTTCTTTTGTTTGTTTTGGTTGGCTTGAATAAATTTATTTTAAACCCTAAATTAATACAAATTAATAATATATTATTCATTTTAATATATTATCTATTTTCACACGCACGCACACACATATATATTATTCATTTTAATATAAATTTACATATATTTGCATTTTATTCTCCTAGTGGTTGTGCATGTGTGTTGCACTTGGTTGTATACATTTAAATACACTATGAATTAAATGTACAAGACTATAGGTTTTTAAAAAGAGAAATGTTTCGAGACATTGATTAATATTATGTTTTTTGTTTTGAAAATTTTTCTTTTATCCTCGATCTTTATTTTGGGGCTCAGGATTGACAGTGAAAAGTATGATTTGTGTTTGATTCGCGATTTTTGAAATTAGAATACAAGCCAAAAAGTAAAAATTCAGAAAACAACATTTTATTGTTTCCTATAAGCTGCGTGTTTCCTTTGTAAATTTTAGGAAACTATTTTTAAATTTCAAAATACCAAACACATTTTCTGTGTTTCAAGATTTTTGGATATGGAAACCTATTCTGAATCTTGAACCTAATGCACCCTAAACTACTAATTATTCAGACTTTAAGAGAGTTTTTTAGTTTATTGTGGACTTGGATAATCCAGAATATGAAATTCTCTCACTGACATTTCACAGATTTATCAAAATTTATGAATAAGTGATTCAAATTTTGTTATCAGAAACCCATCAAAGATTAGTGAGAAATTAAGAATGAAGAGGAAAGAAACACTTGATTTACCAGATTTTGGTTCCATAGGCCTGTATTTGATGACTTGCTTGGTTTGATAGTTTTCATTTGTGCATGTATTTTCTTAGCATACAACCCTAGTGTGCTGTTTATCAAAAAAATTACATGAGATGGGCGATAAAAATGATAAGCAGTAGCAGTGAAATGCCAAAAATTGATATGAACAAAAAATAGATGGAGAGAAGGGTGGTGCGGGATCAACCACAACAATTGAGGAAGAGAAACTTCAGTTGTGTTTTAACTGAGTAATCAATGTAACAGTAAAAAGAGTTTCTTTTTCCAAAAATAAAGAGAAAGTAAGAACTAAGAAGTCTTCTAGAAGGACGATAGAGAAGACTGCAGAAGATAATGTAAACTTGAAAGAGTGTTAACTGATAACATGGAGATTGGAGAAGATGCAAGATTCTTGCACAGTCAAAGAGAAAAGGTAGCCACAATCCAAGTTTGTTATACTTGTAATCATTTAACATATCTATGTTAACCATCATTGCTTTTATATTTTAGTTATGTACTTATGTTAGTAGTATAGATTGCAATTTGTACAGATATATGTGACATTTTATTTTGGAGTTTGGATAGTTATGCACTTGGAACTTCACTATCAATTTTGTTTGACATTTCATTGTTAATTCACTAAAACAATTGCCCACGTTTGATAAATTATTGCTTTCTTATTCGAATTCAAAGTATTTGCATGGCTCATAAAAATTTGTCACTCTGTTTCATTTATTTATTTATATTTTGCTTTTAGAACTTTGTTTTTCATTTCCCTTCACCTCACACACAAGTTTGATATCACTACCAATGCCATATAGTATAAAGCTTTAGCAGAGGTGCATCTATGTAGTATTGTATAACAATTGATTAAATATAGTAGTGTGTGAGTTTTTGTTTAAAAATTCAAGACTCTTCGAAAATCATGTTTGGTTGGAGTTTCTTCAAAGAATTAAAAATTTGTTTTTAAATTTAGATTCAAAATTTGTGAATGAAAGAAGAATGTTACGAAAAGTTATTTTCATTGTTTTCTGAAAAACGTACATTTCTTAAATTCTCCACTTAACAGGCAATTGACAAGTTTTGAATTACTTCTCTTGCCAAGGGTGTAATCTATACTCTAGCTGTGACTTATATAATTAGTTCTTAATATATATATAT
>JAJIYU010004267.1:0-24657 GCA_030144865.1 Tinospora cordifolia | reverse complement strand
CATATTATTCATTCATCATCTAAAGAATGCATTTTTGCATCTCTTTATCTATTTAAAAGTGTGCACATAAAGTAAGCAACATCTATGTTTGTTTCTTTCACTTTCATCTATTCTGCATTCGGTTCTTCCTCTTTCGTCTACACTGTGTTCAGTTCTTCCTCTTTCATCCACTTCTATTTTGCCCTTTTTATCAAACAACAATTGGCAATACATGGAGCATTTTTTTGGTAGTTCTGTATTTTTATTGTTGTTGTAGGTAATATGGGCTTATTAAAGCACAAGCTAACATGGCAACTCTTTAAAAGTATTTTATGCCATGTCAATTGCCAAACAGGCGTTGCATTAGTAGTCAGCTATATGAATCATATATAGGATCGAATTGCAACAAAATTGATAAGGTTTGTATTTTTTTGCTAATTTTGAAAGGTTTGGATTATTTTGCCAAAAAAAAGTGAATACATCAAGATTTGTTTGCATAGTAGCCATTTTATTAATTAGAAAGAGTGTAAAAATTATCTTTTGATAGTACTATAATAAATGTGGCTTACATGTTTAATGAATAAGATTCCATAAAGTTACATGTGGGGGTCACTATCCATCATGTTGATAGTTTTTGAGTTTTGTCAAAAGCCATCTACTTTTTTGACAAAGTAAAGTGGTTACATATTGTCTATTTTTAAACATAGGTGCTTAGTCTAGCTAAGCTTATGTATATAAGTTTCCATCATTTTTGTTAAGGTATAATAAAAGACAAAACAAGAGTATAATTTTGAAAAGCCAATAATCATTCAAAATTATGATCAGAGGAAAGATTACCCTTCCATGTCTCTAATAATCTTCATTATATATGTAGATTTATAGCGATCATAGGTTTTGTTTAAACTATAAATTGACATTACAACACTAGTTGTGATATTGTGAAATCAATTCTATGTCATGTGATTGTTATTTTTAAGATATAGCGCTTTGTTAAAGATTATGTATTTAAAAGTGTGATTATTTATTTTGAAAATGTAAGTTAATTGTGTTCATAATGTATGTGAATAATAGTCATGGTTCAATGTCATGTTTTAGACATACTTTATTTGTTTACAACACAGGCATGTGATAGCTATCATTTTGTCTTATTCACAGATGACCATAACAAATACGTATATCTCTATCTCTTAGATTGCAAGATGAAGTACTTAATACTTTCAAAATTTAAAAGGCAGAGGTAGGGAAACAAAAACTCGAAAAGATTACAATTATTATTGAAAGAAATAGAGAATACTTTGGTAGATATATAGACGAAGGTCAAATGTCTAGATTCATTTCTTATATTTCTTTTACAAGAAGGCATTATTTCACATTATACGATGTTTGAAACACCACAAAAAAATGGTGTGGCCAAAAGAAGAAATAGAATACTTATAGACATAGTGAAAAACACTATAAGCAATTCAAGTCTCCAACATCTTTATGAAGTGAAGCTATATAAATGATAGTATATATTTCAAACAAAGTCCCATATAAGATTCTTAAAACCCCTTTTGAGGTTTCGTAACACCCCAGCTCCTAAGCCTTTCACATTCATCATAGGCGACGAATCTGTCTCGCAGCTTGATACGTAATTACATTCGTATGCAGTCACTCATGTTTTTTAGTCGAGAACTGAGATATTACTTTTTCTCGCATCAATCATCTCATTTCTTGGTTGCACCAGGCCATATCTTAAAGTACAAAAAGTGCATAAATAAACTGACTTAGAATCAAATTAACAATAACCTTGGATCATATAATAACTAAAAAGACTTTAATTTAATATCAAAATTAAGAACAAATCTGTGGGCCCCATGGCTGAGTTTTGATAAGACAACTATTGTCTGACCTAGTGGTTGAATTGCAACTAATAAACACAATTAAATATGGTGCGTCACATGCCCTACAATAGCAAAATATAAAATAAAGTTTATTTTCTACAACGTCCTCATAACTATGAGGCATACTACTATTGATGACTATTTGCACATTACTTGTCAGTACAAGTATCTTCAATGGTTGCCTAAAAAAGAGTGAGTGCGGTAAGCTCAAGGGCCCGGTGGATCATACACAATGCATCTCAAGCATTTTTAGAGTCAAAATACAAAACATGCAAACACTTATCAAGTATTATGTGATTCAACAGTACAATTGTTTTAAGTTGATGTTAAGACCGAAAGGACCTTCCTTGGTATATATTTCCTATTAGGCCCAAAATATTGAAAGTAACGTCTACAGGCTAGTTACCTATTCATAACCCTATCTAAAGAGTGAAGTTTCAACTTGACTATCAATCTTATTTTACTACTGCCATAGTAGCATTAAGACCCACTTTTGGTTGGGAACACCCGTGATGACACTAAACCACTGCCATAGTGTTAGCATCACCACATCAGTACATAGTTAGATCTTTTATTCATCTTTATTTAGTGACCTAGTGACCACTAGCACACTCACAATGTCATTATCCAAAAATAAACAACACATTTAATAAGTTTCACAAGGCACGTATAGCATATTTTCTAAATAGTATTTGATATTCATGAATCACATAGCATGTTATTCAATACTATAAAAGATAAGAAATCATTCCAACAACTGTCAAATATACCCTTAGCATACTTCTAAACATTCAGTAAAAGTAAACGATCAATCATGTCTCATATTTATAACTAAAATAATACTAAAGAGTATGTGTATTCATCTCCATCTTGATAGTTGATTTCCTTGAATCCTTGTATTATTATTCTAACTTGTCTTGAGTCTTCAACATTTAATGGTTGACATCATTAGTTTTAGGAATCTAATTTTAAAAATATAATTTAATAACTATTTATGAACAATACTTATGTATAGTATCACACCCATGAACAATAGTCCTAAATAGTATTGTGAACAATAGTCATGAACAATAACTATGAACAGTGATCGAGAACAGTACTACAATCATGAATAGTATCATATCATAGTATATGTAAATAGTATCGTAGTATATACTATAGTATCTATAAACAGTACTGCAGCATCTAGTATGAAAAGTAGACTTTTTTATACATGTTTCTTCCATATCTTATTCTTTCAGCACCCTAATACCTCAAATCCTACACAAATAAACCATGCATAGAGACTTAGATAGAGTAATTATACCTGCTTTGATTTGTAGAATCCTTCGATTGCTCCAAAATAAACGCTCAAAAGTAGGCTCTTACCACTGCTATGCAATATTTTGGCACTGTTACATTTTTTAGAACAACTAAAAAATGTAACAGTGCCAAGAAAATTACTAGGAGAGCAAGAAGAGAAGAGATTGCTTGATGATGAGATACTCAGGGAGGGGGGCTTTATATAGAAGTTTCAGGCAAAAAAAAAGACAGACATGAACAATATGTGAATAGTATGTAACAATAGTTGTAAATAGTGTCACTGATTTGTTTTTTGTCTTCGCGTGAACAATGTGTAACAGTAAACTTGAATAGTGCCACCGATTTATTATTTGTCTTTGCGCATAATAGTAGTCATGAACAATACCCCCAATTTGTTATTTGTTTTCGCGTGAATAGTGCGTAACAATAGCCGTAAACAGCGCCATAGTTTTGTATTTTGTTTTCACATAAATAGTGCATAACAATAGTCGTGAACAGTGAAATGGACAATAACACAAATTTTTTTTCTTTTTTAACAAAATTCTTGAGTATTACAAGTGTGGAACGGATGAAAACCTAGTTCAGATATGTCTTCATTTAGGGTTTTGTTGAACTTAGGATTTACAATCTCCAACAAAAAAAAACTAGACCCATGACCAATAAGTGAGTTTTTCAAAGGTTATTTAACAAACTCCAAAGGATATAAATTTTAGTGTCCTTCACATACTCCAGAAGATGCAAAAGCTAGAACCGTCAAAATTCTAAAGGTTCTTGAAAATAGTGGGAGTGAAACATGATGTTTAAGGAGATCAATGATATTATAAGCTCCTTCTTTTAGCAAAGTCATTAATATCATCTTATGTGAATCCTCTAGAGGATGAAGAAATAGAGGATATACAAATTCATAAACATGAACTTATAGAAGAAAATGCAATATCTACTTCTCAAACTTAGCAAAATTCAGAAGTTCCAACATTCTTAAATGTCACGTGTAATGGTTTCATGCCATGGAGGAAAAAATGAAATTAATAGCTAACGATGAAGTTAGGGATCTTGTTAAGTTACCATCTGATAACAAAGTCATAGATTGTAATTAAATGGGTTTATAAAAATAGAGAAATGTTACCCGGACAAAATTAAAAGATATGATGTTAGACATGTAGTTAAAGCTTTTATACAAAAAAGAAAACATTGACTTCAATGAAATAATTTATCCTGTATCCAAAAAGGATTCTTTTTGAATCACAATAGCCTTAGTAGCTCATTTTGATTTAGAGCTATGTCAAATGAATGTGAAAACAATGCTTCTAAATAGTGAACTTTCAAAAGAAATACACATGAAATAGCATAAATATTTCATCTTTGATAAAGGAAATCACTTGGTTTGCAAATTAATATATATATATATATATATGTGTGTGTGTGTGTGTGTACGTAAAGTTTCATAATGTGATTACCTCGTCTGGTTTTGAGGAAAACATTTTCAAAACCCTACATTAAAAATGTTTTAAAGAGATTTAGAATGGAAACATGTACACCTACAGTATCCCTACTTTTAAAGATGATTAGTTTAATTTAGATGAATGTCCAAAACAAAAAAAGAATTGGAAAGAAAACAGATAGAATCATACCATATGCTTTAGATATTGAAAGTGTATGCATAAGTTCGAAATACACTAGATGACTTATGCATAGGGGTCTTAGGATAATATCAAAGTATCCTTAACATGGAGCACTAAAAAGCCCCTTCTATAGGCCAAGGGAGGCCTGACCGGCACAGTGACCCGACGAACTCACTCATCATGGCAAGTTCGCCCAACCATTGTTAAGCCATTTTCCAATCTCACACAACAAACAATATTACATGTATGTCTTACTCAAAATACATAGTTGACCATTTATACATACACGAGGAATGACCAACCGCTAATCAAAAGACCAAAAAGGAATAGAAAGTGTT
Source organism: Tinospora cordifolia (assembly GCA_030144865.1). Taxonomy (NCBI): domain Eukaryota; kingdom Viridiplantae; phylum Streptophyta; class Magnoliopsida; order Ranunculales; family Menispermaceae; genus Tinospora; species Tinospora cordifolia. Next base: position 19,533 of record JAJIYU010004267.1, on the reverse strand, counting down.
AGGGAGCTAGGTGATCACCACGCCCTTCCCTTTATCAGCCACCGAAGAACCTAAAATATTAATAAAGTAGTGAGCCTAAATCAACATGACTCAGTGAGTAGTAGGACTAGCATGTCAACCATAACTAGCATTCTAAAATAGTACATCTATGCACGAGCAATAAAAATGACATAACATTCGAATGCATGACATAGTATGAAAACAGTTATAAATAGTGCAACAGTTTCAAAAAAACATCTCAAATCCATGCCAATTAAAAATTGTATCCAGGCTAAGGTCAAATCAGCAAACCCAACTTATGGTCATCGCTCGAGCGGGTCCTAAGTCAGGCGTACTAGCACTTGAACGAGTCGTGAGCTTAGGCGTACCCATCGAGTACCCTAACTCCGACACTCGGCCCTCAAGTGTCTTGACTCGAGCGGGTTCTGAGGCTATGTGCACTAATCATGTGCCCTAACCTCGACGCTCGGCCCTTGAGTCTAATCCCAATCATATCGTGTACCCTAGCCCCGACATTCGACCCTTGAGCCTATGGTTTCATTACCTGAGTACATCTACACTTTTCAAAATTCATTCAAATATATCTCAATCTCATGAAACTACTTAAACTATGTCATTTCACACAAGTTTTATACAAGGAATACAAGTCATAGAAAACACCTGAATCGAACTACTCATCTCTAGTCCTTGCACCGATGTTCCGTCGACACTCGGCCGAGTCCCACAGTGCTCAATTGAATCTGCATTAATTAAACTCAATCTCAGTTCTTTCTATATTGTGGCTTAATCTCTAATTCCATTGTCTCTAATTGGTCTCGATCAACCCAAGTCGTTTCAGTCAAATTTTGGTCAATTTGTCAAACTTGGTCAAACCTGGTCAACTTGTCAAATGTGGTCAGACTTAGTCACCTTTGGTCAATTTGAGTCCAATTGGGTCAAATTAGGTCAATTTGGGTCATTTAGGTCAAAATCCCCAAATTTCAACACTTAGCCCAATTTCAAGCTTTTGCCCTCTTTGTGCAGCAAACTTGTCAATTTTTTTGCGACTAATCCGTAAGTCAAATTTGCGCAAAACTTTTCAAATCTCATCTACACTACCTAAACCTTCACTAGAATTTTAATTTCTGATTTTTGAACATCATTTACTAAGGTTTCTAAGTGTATTAATAGGGACTATGAAATCTCATATTCCCTGTGATAAGCAGTTGCTTAGTGAATTGGTTGACCTACTTACCAAATTCAGAATGGCCTAAAATTTGGTACACATAATATTGCCATGTCCAGTGACCTCTTTACCAAATTGCAACTTAAAATACCTACATTTGATTAGTCAACTAGCCTTCTACTTTTCTGTCATGCAACAAATTGTTCAAATGGTTTAGATTTCCTTTGATTTTCAAGTGCTTATCTACCCTTGTTTTGACATCAATCTAAGACTATTTCTTATTGTTTTTGCAAGGGTTTAGATCCTAGAACTCTGATTAATTCAATTATGCCCAAAACAACAAACAATTCTAGCCATAAACACTCTCAAATACATCTCCAAAACATAGCATGAATAAGGATCCTCTGGAAATTTTTCTAAGTCCCAGAACATCTAATTGACAGGACATATTTGCAAACATAGAAAATCCAAACTACAGAGGCTTATGATTTGAGATTTATACCCTTTCATAGTCCCAAGTATGAGGTTCAAAAAGCCTCAGATCTTGTTCTAAATGGACACCTCTAGGTACTTAAAACACTACCTCCAATCTAGTCCCAAAGTCTATATTTTGCAGAAACTATTGAAACAAATGATCAAACAGTCAAGTTCATCACCTTACAAAACGTGGTTAGGATCTTAGATTCTAATTTTTACCACTTGGAGATTGAAATACACGTAATAAGAAAAAAAAAGGGTTTTACCTCAAGAACGGACCCTTAACAGCCTAGGAATCAACACTCCAAAGATTGGATCAACTCGATTTTATCTGTTTTCTGGGTTCCCAACAGTGTTGAGCAGCACTGTCCCTGGCCGTTTCAACTTCAAATGGTTCTGGGATTCGACCAACTGCTTGTGAGACATCGTAGAGGGTGGTAAGGGCTTTCCAAAGAGTCATAGATCACTAAAAACGGATACCAAGTGAGAAAGATATGGATGGTTGGAAAGGGCTTGAAGAAATTGGAAATGAGATTTCTTGTTGCAACCTTGACAGCCAGCACCTATTCGTGCTTGTTTTTCTCTCTAGTGGTTGTGCGTCTTGACTAAGGGCTTGGGGGTTCTTTAAGAGGGTTGTAAGAGCTTCAAAACGAGCTAAATTTCAAGGAAATAGGATAAGGAATGAAGGAGATACAAGCTCTTCAATGGGGTTGCAGAAACTGAAAATCTGCTCAAGGATGGGATTTTGTTACATGTTGGGGTGGTTTGCGTGCTAAATAAGAGTGCTACGTGTCCATCCATGTGGCCCATGTGTTCCCATACAAAATGACTAGTTGGCACTTAGTATTATGCACCTTAGAGTGTGATTGGATTGCCAAAACTTCAGGTTCAAAAAACCATGTGTTTACTGGTTTTCTACTAAAGAAAATACCCATAAATTAAAAAAAAAAATCACTCAAAAATCAGGAAAAATGAAAGGGGAGAGAGAATGGGGCGCATGGGCCGGCCTATGCCTTGAAGGCCTAAGCTCCTACATTTTTGGCGCGGGCCAAACTGGCACGAGCTGGCCCGTGCCAGCGACCCGAGTCCACACGGGCTCCAGCCCGTGCACCCGAAATTCAATTTTTTTTTTTGTTTTCCTTTTTTAAATTCCTCTCTTTGTTATATATATCCATTCACATATATACTACTCAATTTTCACCATTTTTTTCTAAAATTATTAAAAATTATTTGATTTATTATTCTCTACTAAAATCCTTCAATTATACATTATTTTTATTATTTATACAATATTTTTTTTCTAAAATTGAATAATTCACCCAAAAATTACATATTTCTCCCAAAACTTTTATTAATTACTCTAAAAATTTATAATCATTTCAAAAAATTACATTTTTTCAAAAATCATATTTCCTTACAATTTTATGTATTTTTCTCTCAAAATTGTATTTTTTTAATTACTCTAATTTTTTTAATAAATAATTTAAAATTAAGAAAAATTAAAAAAATTCATGTATTTTTATTACAAATTTTATAAAAATACATGTTTCAGACTCGATAATTTTATATAGCAAATCATGGGTTGTCACATATCTTTAGAAATTAAAAAATTTTTAATGTATACTCATTTTAAAACTATAGCCAATATCTACTACCTAAGTCTATTTCTATTCTTTTAAAGAGGAAAATGACATTAAGTGTTTCGGTGGCACTTTGGTACATATTTGAAACTATTGGATATACAGATTCAGATTTTGGTGAATGTACAAACGCTAGAAATCCATTTCAAGATATACTTATGTACTTGTTAATGGTGTTGTATCACGGAGTACTAAACAAACTATAATTGCTTTATCCAGTATGCATTTATGGTTAAGATACTTCGTACGAAGAGATAAAGTTGTTGATTCAATACAAAGATAATTCGAACCACATTGTGATAATTCGGCTACATCGTGATAATGGTGTTGTATCAACATAAAGTTTTTAGTTGTTAGACATTATATAAAGAGTAGTGCAATATCATTTAAGAACTAATAGTATGTTAGCAAATCCCAAGGTTGAAGGATTACCAACACATTTGTGCAAAGATTATGCAAAAAATATGAGGCTTCTTTATTAAAATTAATTATTCAAGTTTAATACATAAATTTTAATGTGGGCATATGTGAATTATAGCACAATCCATTGGAAACCTCATTCAAACAAATTTTTAAGCACATGTATTACATAAAAGGAAATGTTTAATGATTAAACATGAATGCTATAACTCTAATATTTATAATATTTGATTAAGTGAATACAAAATCATTTAGTAATATTAAAATAATATAGCCATAACGAATGATTTGTTACCTTATAATTAAATTATATGTAATCTCTGTGGGAGATTGTTAATAATAATATAGCAAATGTGGTTCACATGTTCAATGAATAACGTCCAATATAGTTAGATATGAGATGTACTACATATCGCATTACAAGTCTTTGTGTTTAGTCTCAAAAGACTTTGTCAAAAGCCAATTCACTTGCTTAATGGAAAGAAGCCACTGCGTAATTAACTTTTTTAAATATATAGGTCTTTAGTCTAATTATGCCAGCACTCACAAGCTTCCATCACTTTGGCTTAGGTATAGCTAGAGAATAAAACAAGAAATACAGTTTTAGGAAGTCAGTAATCATTCAAAATCATGATGGAAGGTGTGACCACTCTTCACTTTGATTTTCATTCTATATTTAGACTTGCAATTGTGGGTTTTAAATATTCTATCATAAATATCCCTTATATTTGGAGGAATAAAATTTAAGTTATCTTTCTAAAAGTCTCTTCTTTTTCTTTAACACGTCATTTAATTTATCTCATTACCTGTTGATACCAGATGAAAAAAACTTTCTTGTTCAAGCTTAACATATAACACATTTAAGGCACAAGACCATCGGACTGAACAACATTTATAAGTTGTCGCTATAGCATTCCAACTGACATTGGAAGAGATGGCCAATCCAATAAGCCCACCACTGATTAAGAACAAAAATGCATAAAGAGATGAATTTGACCGTCTCTGTTTCTCCGAAAGACTTTGTAAATCAAATGACGTTTGTGACGGGGGAAGGAAGATTAGAAATCTGAGATTTAAGTACAGAGGAAAATCATCTTATCATAAAACAGAGAGCAAACAGTGACACAAAATATGAAAATGAAATGGTGAAGAAGAAATAAATGAGATACCATCCCCACGTTAAAAATCTCCAAACCCAAGCACAAATATCGCCCAAATCATGTACAAATGCCCATTATCATCCTGCTGAATAATCCTCAATCCTCCTCCATCCACTCACCCATTAACAATAATATATTCTACCAGAAATCAGTAGTCACCATTTATCTTTGTCTCAAATTAAGCTTAGAAAAAGTTGTAAGAGGAAGCGTCTAGAGGGTGGATAAGGTAAGTAAGCACGAGGGCCACCAGCATCAGCACGTATGCGATTCCTTGATCAACCGACGTACCTAAAAAACCAAATCCATGAAATGCATTTCATTATTCAGAAAACGGTTAACTATAAACCTCCAACAATAAATACATTGCTCTATAATTCTGTCAATAGCATTAAATGCTTCAAGAGACGTCCTAATTGCATCTTAAAAAATATAACTGCCATACCAAAACATTACAATCATCTGTTTTATTTGATAATATAAATATATATTATCAATTTAGTATTTTCCTTAAATAACAATGCTAAATTGTATGAGTCTCGTCAAAATGAGTAACAGCCGTTGATCAAATGTTATTTAAAATTTGAATTTGAGTACATTAATGTTAATTATACATTTATTTAATCAAAATTAATAGTAATGATACACTTATCACAAGATTGAAAGGTTTAAATGTCGCTATAAGGGCACCTTTACTAGGTTCCCAACCGTAGCAATGAGAGCCCACATGGCCAAACGCCTCCTTTTGACAACTTTAATGATTATATCATTAAAAAGTTTAATATTTATTTTAATACTGTATAAGACTCACCATCATATTAACTCATTATCTAAACTATTTAAAATAAATATTATATAAAATATATATTTCTTTTTTATAATAAATACAATTAAAATGATTAAAACTTAAATACAAATTATATGTGATTATTTAATTTTTTATAAAATTACATTATTTATTTTTATAATTTAGTTATTCAAAATAAATTGTTTATTTATTTAAAAAATATTTTATTGTTTTGAAAAACTATATAATATGTTATAAGAAAATATTCTTTATAAATAATTATGGCATATATTATTTGAAAATATTTAAAATTGTATTTTAATATTTAAATATTAGTTTTTAAAAATTAAATACCACACGTAAATAAAAATTACATGACATTCAATAACTAACGAACTAACCACGATGATATAAAAACACACTAATTTCATCTTTGTTGTCACCAAAGCGTATCCAAATATATTTCACTAAGTTTAAGCAAAAAAGATGATGCACTATCTAATCACGCAAACTTGCATTCCTTACCCTTGATTAACATTTATCGATGTCCTTTACCATCATTGCAATTTGTGATTATATCTCATTTATCCTCAACAATCAAATTATACAATATTATGCACACATACATTATATCCTTCAATTTCTTTCCTGTTCCAAAATTGGGCAAGGCTTCTTACAATGGCCAACAAGATTAAAGCACAATAGACGCTTGATCAATGTGGTTTCTAGCAACCTCTTACATTTTCTTACGATCCTTTACGAATTTTCGGGATATGAAAAAGCAAGTTGTTTACTAATTGTTAGCAATGTGTAATGATTAGTAAACTATATATATAAAAAAAAATTAAACTACAAAAGCAGTTGCAACAGCTATTTTATATTAAAAAATTATGACATGATTTAAAAAAAAATCGCTCAACATTGAGTGTTTGATCTGCATCAAATGCTCAACTTTGAGCATTTGGTTGCTAGACACCAATGTAGATGCTCGATGAGAACCTCATTGTGCCCATTGAGTGACCAGTAAAGCTACACTTAAAAGAGTCGTTGAGCATGTGGTGCAGACCAAACGCTCAACGTTGAGCAATTTTTTTCGATTGACGCACAACATGCCAAAAAAGATTTGTTTAATATAAAACAATCATTGCAATGACTTTTGTAATTTTGTATACATATTTTACTAGTACATTACAACGACTAGTAAATAGTCTTTTTACATCCCGAAGATTCGAAAAAGATCAAGTTTAAACAAATGCAAGATGCTACAAAAAAATGACATTAAATGAGCATTTAATGTGCTTCAATCTCGTTGGGCTATTGTACGGGATCTTATCCAATTTTTGAACAAGAAAAAAATAAAATGATATGTATGCTTGCATAATATTGTATAATACAATTGTTAAAGATGGAGATCCAATTACAAATTGAAATGATAAATATGGAAAAGCACCAATGGCTATTAATCAAGGGAGTAGCAAGAATTTTCAGCAATACATTCAAAAGAATGCAGAGCTGCATGATCGAAAAGTGCATCATTACCTTCGCGCAGGCTTAGTAAAACATATTTTGGTACACTTTGGTGATAAAAATAAAATTAGTATATTTATATCATAGTAGTTAGTTTTCATTTCATAATATAATGTCATTAATTATTGAATGTCATATAAATTTTATTTACATGTGAGGTCTAGTTTTTATAAACGGTAATTCATATAAATAAATTATATGTATATAGTTTAAAAATAACATTAAAATATAATTTTAAATAGTTTTAAATTATTATATTTCATAAATATTTATAAATAATATTTTTCTATAAAATGTTATATAAATTCTTAAAATAATAAATTATTTATTTCAAATAAAGAAAAAAGTAATATTTTATAAATAAATAAATAATGTATTTTAAATAACTAAATTATAAAAATAATTTTTAAAAATACAGGTAATCACATATAATTTTTATTTAAGTATAAATAATTTAAATTATATGTATTACAAAAATATATTTTTATATAATATTTATTATAAATAGATTAAATAATAAGTTGATGAGAATGTAAATATTATATAATATAGTATAATAAAGTATGAACCACTAAAAAAATAGTTTAAAAGATAAAGGTTTAATGAGTCATTGATGTGACCAAAACATCATAGTCTTTAATGGTATAACCAATAACATTTACCACGAGATCTAAACTAGACTACGGCGAAAACGACCTTGAGTAGCGTTAAATGGAACAATGTAATAAATGGGAAAAGAAATATTTATTCATTCCATAAGAAAAATACAATTGTCATGCAATCAAAGCTATTTAGAGCTAAAATCAAAATAACAAGAGAAACTAAAAGATTTCGGAATGAAAATTGGAGGAAATTTAGGGCGAAAAGAAGTTCTAGCGAAGATCGGAACATCCATTAGAATAAGATTTTCAACCATTCTGAACAAAACGACAAAATTAAAAAAGAACTTTAAGCAAAATTAAAAACAAGAACGGTAAGCAAAACAATACATTCGAACAAACAAGAATGAACAAATGTCACGTGCAGACTGAAAATTTTTCACAATCGCCGGTGCTTCTGGAAAAGATTCCATAAAAGGCTTCAAAACCTCATCGAATCTCGTAAAAGAAAGAAACAGAACGAAGATCCACTAAAAGCACATCATCGAAAGATGAAAACACAATGAAAATGCCTGAAACACGAAGCTAACACACACAAACAACGACAAACCTTCTAAAAAACGTAAATGCAGAAACAATCAGAATCAAGTTAAACAGATAAAGAATATTGAAAAAAAAAAAACAGAAAACATCAATAATTTTTTTTTTTCAAAAAAGGAAGAATAAAATGAGAAATATCAGTAATAAATCAGATTCAAATGAGCCACATTATCATGACCGGACATCATCAGATCGGATAGGAAAACACAATACCGTCACTAGTCGGGGCTGGCGCAGGAGCCGCGACCTGAGCGTTAACCGATGGCAAAACAACCGTCAAGATCAAAGCCAAAAGCACCATTACTGCGGAAGAAACCCTAGAAACCGCCATTTTCTCACTCTGTCTGAAGCTTGAAGAACCTCACACAAAACAAAACCACAAATTGTTCAATCTCTCTCCCTCTGTCTCTCTCTCTCTCTCTCTCTCTGCGAAGACTCTCTCTCTCTCTCTTAAGGAAGTCGACTCACAAACCCCCGTACGAAACCGAAAATCTCTGCAATGGCTCCGGAAAGCCGCAGAGATCGAGAGAGATATCTCGCTAGATTGAAACTCCGAGAGGAAAATCAGCGCTTATGAGATTTTGCTGTTGTGGACTCGATACGACCCGGAGGAGATATTTCTTTATAGCTAGGGCTCTTGGGGTCAGTTGAGCCGGTTGAACCGTTCATGTGAGAAAAACCCGGGCCACCAGTAAACCGGTTTTTCCAATTTTGGGTGGGGCCGGTCCAACTGTTCTGTTGTGTTTGTTTGCTAACTGTACCCCATCCCCCATGTGCCTGACCGTCTGGCTTATTCCCCGCTTCAACAAATGGCCTGTCAGCTCAGCTGTTGCCAGATTGTCCACTCTTGATTCTTCCGTAGATATATTTATACAAGGAGAGAAAGAAAGAGAGACAAAGAGGCTCATAATGCAACTTCCCTCTATGGGAACCAATGAGTTGGGCAAGGCTTGATTTCTTTTTAAATTACCCAATAAATGTATTCACTAATTGTAGAAGACTTCAAAAAATATGAACTAAAAATAGTTAAAGAAGAATGGAAGGTGTGCTCCATCCAATAATTGATTTTGTAGATTAATGAATGTTAATCTAACTATGAAATTAACTCAATACAAAATAAAAATAAATAATTAAAATTACGACTTTATCACTAATATATATTTTTACTTTAAATAAACAATCTTCTCTAAGAGCCTTCTATTTTTTTAATTTAAAAAATAATATTATCTAATTTTTAATTTGTTTATGCCTTATAGCATCATACCAATTAATTAAAAAAACTATGAAAGAACACCATGATATCAGGGATTTTTTTTGCATCTACCATTGTCATATATTTTCTCTCGTATATTATAATGATTATATACACGTATATAAGAATCATCCATTATTTGTTTTAATTTGTAAAGGATTCTCAAAATAAATAAATAAATGAAGGGCAAAATTGTCATTTAAGTATGCAATGCAGAATATTTAAGAGAAAATTACACAAATTATTAATTTTTTAAAAAATATTATCTTAAATATTTATTAAATTTTGAAATCTTTTTTAAATGTCATATATTAAATATTAATTATGAAAACACTGGATTTTTATTTTTGGGGCACGAAGGTAATATGTACATTCATCAATTCACTCTATTCTTCAAAGATCATTCTTGAGCTTTCCCATTTCTCAAATTATTAGACAATCATCTTCCATCGTCAGTTCCTCCATTTGGATTGGGCATGGACAGGAGGGAAATGGCTGAGAGTGTTAGCAAGAGCGAGCTTAATAGCAGCTAAGGTTTGGCGCGGGTTGGAGAAGCCAAACTCCCCGCTCCATTTTGGCGGGTTCCCCCACGTTTTATTTTTATTATTATTATTATATTTTTAATTTTGTTCTTTTTAATATGTATTTAAGTTAATTAAGTATTTTATTTTTATTAAATATTTTAAAAATATTTTAAATTTAAATTTAATAATATAAATTTAACTTTTATTATATATTTAAAATTTATATTAATTGATAATTATTATTTATTAGGTATTATTATAATTTTAAATTTTAAAATTATTTATTTATTTTTATAGATATATTAGTTTTATAAAATATTATAAAAGAAAATAATAAAATTTATATGTAGAAATATTAATTTTAAGAAATATAATATAAATGAATATAAAGTAAGATTATTAGAGGGAAGTGGAGGGATGGTTTGAATATCATATGATGTTTAGGGGAAAGTGGGGCGTGAGGAAAGAGATGATTGAGAAGGGTACAGTACAATTTTTTTTAAAGTGATTGATTGATGAGTTGTGTGGTTAGTACAGTAAATTTAAAAAAAAAAAAAAATTAACGGATAGATTTGTTTGATATACCTTCTAGATCTTCTTTACAGATATATATATATATATATATATATATATATATTCCTCCTTATTGTCACCAGAAAATAGAGTTCTTATTGTCAAAAAAAAAAAAAAAAAAAAAAAAAAAAAGCTAGTTTGAGTCAATTTTCATTTTACTGTTAGAACACCACAAAAAAGAGAAGAAAAAGAAAAAAAAAAGTAATTTAAGAAAGATTAAAAAGAATAACTGTATATCCTCTTTCTTTGTGTAGTGTATAAATAATATATAACTAATATTTACATAATATAATTATCTATAAGACATGATATTTTTTATTTTAATTTTTTATTAGTTATATATTTTTAAAATACATAATATTTTAAAAATATTTTAGTAGTTGTAATATTTGGCAAGTGATCAACCAAATTTGAGAATTTGGGACTAACATTCAATTTTTTTTTTTATTTCTAGTATTTTGTATTTAACTCTATGGTCTTGTGCATACATTTTATTATTTAGCATAAGTAATTGTAATATTTGGCTAGTGCTCAACCAAAGTGTTGTAAAAGTTAATGATTTTTTTCATTCTTTGCATGTTAGAGGGCTGTAGAATTTGAGCTTCATTTACAAGTATTCCAAGTGTTGGAACACATTTGGTTTTGGGATAGGAAGTGTTTCCTTTTCTATCTTAAAAAGGATAGTTCACCCTTAGCTCCATCAAAAGGATTGGTTTATCCTATAAAAGCCAAAGTTTGTTCTTGACCACCCACCACAAGGTTAGGTTCTTCCTTAGCCTACAAAAGGATAGGTGTACATGACATCGATTGTGTGCTTTTGGTTTGTACAAATTTGATCAAAACGATTGGAACAAAACATTGCTTTGAAAATCCTAGACAATGAGGTTGGGCAATGGGGGTAGATCTAGTTGGGATTAAACCATTTTAAACAATTGTACATTGTTTCTATTGCTTGCGCGTATGTTTCTGCATATTCTTATTGTTTATATTTATTTGTTGATTTGTACACTTTGTCACTATGAGGGGTGACAATTTGTGACACGACACGATAACCTTCGAACACGACACGAAGTTAACGGGTTTGGGTCTGATATGAAGGGATTGGGTCTAAACGGGTTGAACACGATTAAACATGACTAAATAAGGGTCATTAACAGTTTAACCTAATAAATCTAAAATGATCTCTCTAACATGATTAAAAATAAGTTAATAAATAGGTTATAAATAAGTTAATATTACATAATATATTAAGAATAATTTTAATTTTTACAAATATTTTTAATTTAATTTTAATAAATTATTTTTGTATTTAGTTAATATTTTTAAAAAATAATTTTAAAAATTATGCATATATTATTTAAGATATTCTTGTTTTTTAAAAAAATGATTATACAATAAATTAAAAAAAATATTATACCCCTTTAAAATAAACTCTGCCTTTAGCAAAAAATATTATACTCAAATTAAAATATAAAAATAAGTCAATTTTCCAAATATTTAAAAAAATCTCCTAAAAATACTAAACTTTATTTTTTTAACATTTTTTTTATTTTTTCAACTTGCCTTAAAAATTATTATATTTCTTTTTGTCTTAGCCTAAAATATTATATCATTTCTCATAAAAGCATAAAGCCTTATTTTTTAATATTTATTTTATTTTTTTAACAAAAAGTACTACACCTAAATAAATATATAAAAAATAACTTGATATCTCAAATCTTAAAAAAAAATCTTGAAAAAAGCAATGTATATATAAATACTAAAAGAGTAGCTTGATATATCAATTTTTTAATATTATTGTTTTATTTTTTAATAAAATTATTACACCCAAATAAAAATTATAAAAAATAATTTGATCTCTCAAATCTTAAAATATTAAAAAATAGTTCTTTTGACAACATAAGTTGTTAGCTCATTTAGTTATAGTTTAAGATAATGACCCAAAGGTCAGGTCATAAACTGGTCACCCGTTTATTTAACATGTGACTATACCTTTATTTCTTATATGATAAGAATAAGAGCCTTCATTAAAATCGAATATGTGGGACATAGTTGAAAATGGTCCCTATGTACCTTTAAGGATCATAAATAGAGTTGAAGTATCTGAACTCGGGAAGAAGTAGGAAAGGGGGGAAAAATGTTTAAATTTGATAGCTTTGTGAGAGATGTGTCTTACGTCTATTCTTTCTAATAACAACAACATAGGTAGAATTCGTATTTGCGTATCATCTAGAGACTTGTGGAATAAATTTGAACAAATCCATAGAATAAGAAAAAATGTAAAGCATTCATGTTTGATTTCTCAAATTGATGATTGTTCTTGTAATACCCCAAAAGTCAATAAACCTTCTTACGAATAGTGAATTAAATTAATACAAAATAAAATAATTAAATAATAAAAATTACAAATTAATTCATAATCAAATATCAAAATGCTTATTAGACTCAAAACAATGCAAAAATATGTAATATAAAATTGAGGAACCATGGAAGTAACTATAGAAATCGTGTAAGACTGAATGGACTTAATCATGTTCTAGTTATCGCAGAAGTGAAGCGCATTATCGCAGTAATGCATGAAATCTCATTGACAGAAATGTGTTTAATTTCGTTTTGGTTAACGTTGTATTAAATCAAATTATTGCGGTAATATGTGTTTTATAAAGACAATTCCTCCCCAAACCCTAATCATATTCATCCAATCCAAAAATAGCGTCTCCCCTCCCTCGAACCAGTGCCAACTACTCCTTGTCGATCCCCCTTCACTCCTCACTCCCCCTTGGCTGATTTCTTTTCATTCTCTCCTCTCTCAAACCGTTCCACAAGGCAAAATAGGAAGAAAAACACATATAGTTAAGGATTCCATGTCGAAATCTTATACTAGGTTATTCAACCAAGGTAATGCACGATCCTCAACTCAAATCTATGCTACTATTCTCTTTCACATCTCTCGAAATCATGAATCGTTCCTTCCGTTAAATAGAACCATAGAAGGATTCAAAGAGTTCTTTGAAGCATAACATACATTGTAAACAAGAGATTCGGCAAATAAAAGCAAGGTACGAAGAATTTATTTACTTTAATGCATGGGTTATGTGCTAAAGTTGAGGTATTAAGGTGCCACAAACATGGGGAAGCAAGAGATGAGACAAACAGGCATGAAAGGACGTTTTCATGATGGTTATCGTGGTATTGTCTCACGTTACCGCAGTTTTACATCTTTTTTGCTTTGTTTCTCGTCCATTACTCTCTAGTTACCACGATTATGCATCGATTTCTCTTCTTGCTTCTCACTTATTCATTTTGGTTACTGCAGTACACAAAATCATGTCAACACGTTGACCTCTCTAGAATGCTACCTTGCACATAATATACTATGTTGGAGTAAGAGTTATTAGATTATGGTTTAAAAATGTTAGAATAATTTAATTTCTAAGAGTAATGGTCTTTTTTTTAAAATGTTGAAGATTTATGACGACTGAGACAACACAACAAGGGTTTGAGTAAATCAATAGACAGGTAAAAATGAATACCCTACTCCCTAGTGTTATCTAAGTTTTAAATATGGAATATGATGCTTGTTTACATTGATCAAAAACCTAAGAGCATGCTAAGGTGCAATTGTTTAACGGTTATGATTGATTATGTTCATGTATGTGTGATATATTGAATAGTATGTTGTGTGAATGTAAATGTGAGGAATACTTTTCTTTAATATATGTGATCTATTTTTTATATCAATTAGCATGTATTGTAATCATGTGCTTGATGATTACCTATTTTCATAGTATTTCATACAATTATATTCTTGAATTTGTGAGATGATGAGCATGCTACAAACATGATGTTACAAAATGTTGTAAATAATTTTAGTTAAGAACCGAACCACATACCGGTGCAACGGTCCACGAGAAATCACTGTAGGTGTTTTTTGGATAAAGAACAGTCGAAGATGCAACGATGGGTGTGTCCTTAGTTCCTAGATGTTAGGTGATAGGTGTGTCCCTATACCCTTTGGAAATTGGCATAAGATTTGCTACTTATCTTTGGTTGTAGATATGTGAAGGGAACATCGAGGTTAGTCCTTTCGGTCTAAATATTAACTAATAAATAATTAGACTATTTGAATTGTCTAATGTTCTTATAAGTGTTTGCATTTTGTATTTTAACCTGGATAATACTATTGATGAATTGTGTGTGATCTACTGGGCTATTAAGCTCACTCCACTTTTTTTTCAAGTGACGACGAAAGATGCTTGTACTAACAGGTATTGTTGATCCATTTCTTAATAGTTGGGTGCCTCCATGTTGAGGTCATCGTAAGAAGAAGAAACTAATTTCTGTTTCAAGTTGGGCTTATGACCCATTTAACTGGCTCATGTATTAATTTTATCGGTAGTTAGATGTAATACCTTACCTCCTCCTAGTGGCCCCAAATCGCATCTGGTCAAACCAATGATGATCCAACACGTTCACATCACGTGCATGCACGTTAATAATTTTTTTTCCTTGGGTCATGCAAGAGGCGGGCACATCACATTATTTCTATCATTTTTTGTGTCCCAAATCCTTGAGACTACCTGAGTACTTAATTCATAAAGATTTCATAAAAGCGCATGTACAATCAAAATAAATTAGTGGCATTTATTTGAAAGATCAATAAATCAAGAGGTACAAAACCTTCAAGTTTATTACACTGATTTAAACTTAAAAACCTTAACGAAAGAAGAAAACTAGGGGTAGTGTGTTCGACTTAAACAATAAAGAAAAAGTTGAAAGTAACATAGTCTACGCAACCTCATTCTTCAACTTTCTTAAAATGTTAGAAAAAGGGATAAATTCAAGAGCCTAATAGATCATTCCAAATATTTAAATCATTATTTCAATCAAATAAAACATACATTTCAAAAAAATTTATATATGAGGTGATTCAAGTAGGTTACTTGTTTAACAGTTGACGTTAAGATCGAAAAGTTTCACCTCAATATGCTCCATTCACATCAACTGAAAGGGAAGAACAATTTTTTTATGCCAACTTTTAATGGATATAGAGTCTCACCCATTACCCGAGAGGTCCCACCCATTGTTTCATTCTGGTGAACTAGGGACAACCCATCGTTCCATTCTTGAGAATACCCACAGTTGTCTCTTGTGGAATACTATGTTGATACGTTGTTCAATTCTTTATTAATGTTTCTTTAAATCAATCAATCAAATATTCATATCAATTATAAACAAAAACTAAACATGGGAGCATAGCCAACATCGTAGGCATGCTAGGGCACATATCATATCATCATATATCATGCATCATTATCTAGTTGTCCTAAGCATGCATATTCTAGACATGTCATGTAGAATCAATTCAAATAGAGCATGAATATTCAAAGCATAGTTACATATGCAAGCCTTATTTAAATCAAATAATAAAATAAAACCTGAAATTCATATCCACCTTTATGCCTTAGCTCCTTCTTAGTCCTTGTACTTGTATTCCAAGCCTCCTTGAGTCTTCAACCTTGAAGATAAGGATTCAACAGGTTATCTTTGATGATCACGATTTTTTTAATGTTTTTGAATCATATTCTAATAGTCCTTAACCATATATGACCTATAATATGCAAGAATATCACCTTAGATGAACCTAATTATGGTCTTGCGTCTATGTACTACGGTAGGAATAGGGGTTACCGCAGTAATTAGAACTCAGGGGTGAAAATTAGAAAGGTTAGATGTATTATTGTGGTGACTAGCGGGTGTTTTTGGTGAACTCAGTTGCATTATCGCAGTAACCAAAGGGGTTTTTAGAAGTTAGATGCACCATTGCGGTAGTCATAGTAAATTTTCCCAGAAACTGGGTGAAAATGATGACACTACTATGGTAATAAGTCTAAATAGTGGATTTCTGAGCATATTCTACTCATTCTTTGTTCTCCTATGACCTTGGTATCTTATTACTTTGACTACTAGATTATGAAACATGTATTTGTGACTGAGATAGGATCATTATACCTCTTTTGATCTATTGAATTCTACGATTGCTCAAAATGCTTGCCCAAAAACAAGTTCTATGCTACTTTGATGCAAAGCTCTAGTTTTCCTCCTTCATACTACTATGTTTACTCAGTGGGACGGTGTAATACTTTGGCTCCTAAACCTTTAACATTCGTCATAAGCAACGTATTTGTATTATAGTTTGAGACGTAATTACATTCATATGCATTCACTCCTGCTTCTATTTGAGAACTATGATATTATTATTTCTCGCATCAATCATTTCATCTCTTAGTTGTTCTAGGCCATATCTCAAAGTACAAAAGTGCAAAATAAACTGGCTTCGAAACAAATTAACAATAACCTTGGAACCATATAATAATTGAAAAAGACTTTAATTTAATATCAAAATTAAGAATAAATTTGTGGGCCCCGTGGCCAAGTTTCAACAACTAATATCCATCCCAGCGATCGACCTCCAACTGATAAACATAGTAGGTCACATGTCCTACAACAGGAAAATAAAAAATAAAGATCATTTTCCACAACATCCTTAATTAAGAGGCATACTACTACTAATGCTTGTTTTCATATTGCTTATCAGTACAAGTATCTTCAATGGTTACTTGAAAAGGAGTGAGTGGGGTGAGCTCAAGAGCCTAATAGATCATACACATTCCATCTCAAGAATTATTAGAGTCAAAATATAAAATATACAAACACTCATCAAGTATTATGTGATTTAATAGTTCAATTTTTTTGAGTTGATGTCAAGACTAAAAAATCCTTCCTTAGTTACCCCCATTAGGCCTAGAATATCGAAAGTAATGCCCATAGGCTAGTTACCAATTCATAACTCTATCTTAGGAGTAAAGTCTCAACTTGACTATTAGTATTATCTTACTAATGCCACAGTAGCATTAAAACCCACCTTGGGTTGGGAACACCCATGATGATACTAGACCATTGCCACAGTGTAAGCATCATCGCGCCAGTACGTGGTTACATCTCTTAATCATCTTTATTTAGTAACCACTAGCATACTTATATTTAGAATAATCATCATTATTCTAAATATAAATAAACAACACATTTTAATAAGCTTCACAAGGTATATATAGCATATCATCTAAAGGGTATTTGATATTCATGAATCACACAACATGCTATCAACACTATAAAAGAAAAGAAATCATCAACTGTCAAACATATTTCTAGTATGCTTCTAAACAATCAATAAAACTAAACAACTAATAATGTTTTATATTTGGAACTAAAATAATACTAATGAGTATGAGTATTCATCTCCACCTTTGACGCTTAAATCCTTCTGATCTTAGTATTCTGAGCCTTGTCAAGTCTTCAACCTTCTTTCTTTACTCAAGGAGAGAGCAATGAAACTTTTTTTTCTCTTAAGCTAGAAGAGAACTAAGAAGAAAAATGAAGAAGACAAGAATGATGAGACTCTCTTTCTCTTGAAAATGAAGAAAAGAAGAATGAGATGGGATGGTTTGAAGGGAAGAAAATGGTATTATTTATAAACATCCTTAGCCAATCACCTCACTTCATTATTCATATTTTAATATATATACCACCACCCCATTCCACTACTTATATTTTAGTATACCCCACCACCCTATTCTACTACTCATATTTTAATATATCTGACCACCCTATTCTACTGCTAATATTTTAATATATCTCACCACCCCCTCCCCTACTCATATTTTATTTTATTTTATTATGGAATTACTTATGAGATAATTAAGATAGTGGTAATTTTTTTATTTTTCATATGAATTTATCATTGTATTCCTAAGAAAAAAATTAGCATTCTACCCCTGAGTATTTAATATGCTTTTCACAATTTTAATGAACCCATCTATATATTTTTAATATTTGAAAATTTTTTGGGGTATTAAAATCTACCTCTCTTAAAATAAATTTCGTCCTCGAAATTTGTACTTATTCATTTCAATGTTGTCTGGTTAGGTTTTTGGTGAAGAGGCCTGAGTATTTGTTCTTCATTTTGCTTTCCAACTCACAAGTTGCCTCTTCCACTCCATGATGCTTCAAGAAAACTTTGACTAAGGGAATGTCTTTTGTTTTCAAGCTTTGTACCTTGCAATCGAAGATCTTAACTATCGCTTCTTCATACGTGGCATTGTCCTAGATGTCTACCTCCTCCCAATGGATTATGCGAGAGGGGTCGGGTTCATACTTCCTCAGCATTGAGACATGGAACACGTTGTGAATTGAAGATATTCTATTTGGTAGATCTAACTTGTAGGCGCATTCTCCAATTCTTCCAAGTATTTTGAATGGACCAATAAATCTAGGGGATAACTTTTCTTTGTATCTGAACCTCTTGATTCCTTTCTGAGGCTTATCCTCAAGAATACTCTATCACTTGCATGGAGGTAGGGATGACAATTTGTGACACGACACAATAACCCGACCCGAACATAACACAAAGTTAATGGGTTTGGGTTTGATATAAATGGGTTTGTGTAACACCCCGAAACTCTATGATCACGGTACATTGCGAATACGTATAAAATGAAATGAAATAGAAAATCGACAATCGATATTAGTTGTGAAAGGAAATAAGATAAAATATTAATACATATAATGTTATGACAATGAATTGAGTAGATTACAAAATAAAATAGTATTATTAATACACGAATTTATAATAAAGTCTACATATATAAAATTTAAATGAACAAGGAGTTATACTATAAACATATGAATATAAGTATATAGTAAGGCTTAATGTGATTAAAGAAAAAGAAATTTGATATTGGTTAAAATTATT
>JAJIYU010004266.1:0-24653 GCA_030144865.1 Tinospora cordifolia | reverse complement strand
ATCATCGAGCAAGAAGGAAAAGAAGGATCTTGAGGAGAATTCTCTTGAACTCTCTTTGACCCAAACAATTCTATCCTCTCTTTCGTGCACCA
The DNA here is from genome assembly GCA_030144865.1 of Tinospora cordifolia. Lineage (NCBI taxonomy): Eukaryota > Viridiplantae > Streptophyta > Magnoliopsida > Ranunculales > Menispermaceae > Tinospora > Tinospora cordifolia. The sequence goes on along the minus strand of JAJIYU010004266.1, from coordinate 24,561 downwards.
CGCACTCCCTTGACAATAACCAGAGTGCAGCCTCTTCCTCTTCACACCTTGGACTGCCAGTTGAATGCAAGTTGAACTCCCAATGAATAGGCGCAAGATCTAGGTTGTGATCTATGAAGAAAGAAATTGGACAGCTATGGCCTGTTGATTGCCTATACAGTTTAGGAAACAAAACTGAGAAAGCCTCATTTCCCCACCACACATCCTCCTAGAAACGAATCACGCCGCCTTTTCCTATCCTCAATCTGATAAGGGGGTCATAAAACTGATGAATAGATTGGATAAACCTACACAGACTTCTATAGGTTGCATTACTTTGAATGCAAGCATCTTTACCATTGATATTTAAGTTGTGTCTACTTCTAATTACTCTCCCCCATAGCTAATCTTACTCCCTCGGGAACCGTTATAGCCATTTTTCTGCCAATGCTTTGTTCTTAGCTATCAAATTACCAATTTCAAGCCCTCCTAGATCCTTTCATCCCTTCCCACAGAAAATCTCACATCAATTTCTCAATCAGGTTGACTTCTCACTTTGAAATTCTAAAAATTGACATGTAGTATGTAGGCAAGGCATCTAAGACTGATTTGATTAATTTAAGTCTACCTCCTTTCGAGACGAACGCTCGCTTCCATCCATCCAATCTCTTAGCCACCTTAGCTGACCTTGGTTTTCCTCCTAGCTGCATCCCCCAATACTTTAAGGGTCATTCCCCCTGGTCACAACTAATTCTCAAAGCAACCTCTTTCAACCATTCTTCAAATTTAGCTATCCCAACAATGCATACTTTAGACATATTAACTTGCAAACTCAAAGCCCAACAAAAGCACTGCACTATTCTAAAAGTATGCTCTATGTCTTCTTCCTCTTCCAAAAATAAGATAGTGTCATCGGCAAACTGCAAATGTGTTACTTCTACCCTCTCATTCCTAACCACAAAAGCCCTCGATCTTTCGACTTTCGTCTCCTTATCCAACATTCGACCCAACACATCAGCCACTAATGTGAACAAAAGCTGAGACAATGGATCTCCTTGTCTTAATCCTCTTTCCTCTTCAATTTTACTTCTTGGCCACCCATTTATAAATATGGAATAGGAGATAGACTGCATGCACTCTTGAATCCAACCACTCCATTTTTCCCAAACCCCTTTCTTTCTAACACAAAATCATGAAAATCTCTGTCGATCATATCATAAGCCTTTTCAAAATCAACATTTACCAAAACTGCTTCCTTGTTCCTCTCCTATACATTCTACTATTTCATTCGCCAAGATCTGTGATTTGTCTTCCTTTGACGAAGGCGAACAGATTCGCCAAAATTGTTCCACCCATTTTCTCTTTAATCCTATTTGCCAAAACCTTAACAATGATGTTGTACAAGCTTGTGGAGAAACTATTAGGCCTAAAGTCTTCAACCGTCCTCACTGCATTCTTCTTCGAGATCAAACAACATTCTTCTTCGAGATCAAACAAATACACGTCTCATTAGTGCACCTGTTAACCACTCCCGAATTAGAAAACTACTTCATAACCATCATTATATCTTCTTTCACTATGTCCCAACTCTTCTGATAGAAAACCATAGAAAAGCAAATCGTCGGGCCCTAGAGTCTTAGAGCTGTCATATTCAAAAATTGTCGATCTCACCTCCTCAGAAATTGTTTCTTCTAGCCTCCTACTTTCCTCCATACCAATTGGGTTCCAATTTAGCCCTTCAACTCCCCAAACCTGACTCTATTTCTTTCGAAAACCTCAAAAAAGTATCATAAAATGTTTGTCCCTATTCTTCCTTCTTCATCTATCACTTCCCCATTGTCCCCCTTATCTTGGCAATAGTGTTTGCAACTTTCCTACCACTCAAAATTCAATGAAAAAACTTAGAGCTCACATCCCCCTCTTTTAGCCACCTAATCCGAGACTTAAGTCATTCTCTCATTTCCATCTCCCTATTTAGTTTCCATAGTTTCCTTTGTTTACCATATCTCTCTCCTCCTCTCCGCATCCCACTGACTACCCCACTCCAAATGGTCAAGATCCCCAATACTGCTCTCTAGAATTCTTCTCTTATTTTCCTCCTCCCCTAAAGATGCTAGTCCCCGTTTATACCATGCTTTCTTGACAACTTGTAACTTTTGCATAAACTTGTACCCCTCCCACCTCCCCGCTCCATATGAATTCCACCAACCTTAATCTTTCCTTCAAACTCTAGATGAAATACCAACCTCTCGTCAAATCTTTTTGCCCCTGAGTAATCATCATGACTTGACATGCACCGTAACCAAATAAGAGAGTTCGTCAAGTTTCATCTCAATTGGTGTTCATTTGGCCCTCCAAAAGGCTCAGTATGATTGGCCTCACTTTTTTTTTTTTCCTTTCGGATGTAGCTAAAAAGCTTAAGAGCTACCTTGAAGGGGAGGTGGTAGTCAGTTAGAGTAGTGCACAGGTGTCCCCTAGATTCAAGTCTCCCTTTGTAAAGCTATTAAAACCGTCTCATAGGCCGTGTGCTAGTGCTAGTATGCAGTCCTTTAGCGTTGCCTACTCCCCCAAGGGGGTTTGTGTGTACTTTCATTCGTGTAACCAATACAAATATACAGTTGCTTTAAATATTAATACAAAAGTTTTGTTTACTAATGTTGCCTTTATTGTTGTTTGTACTTGCGTTTGCTATTTCTCTTTGCTTGTAGATTGGCTAACCCTACTAACTGTCAAACTTAGCTGAGTGTCACAAGAGTGTCCCCTAACTGATCACTTAGCCTGTGACACCTAGACCCCACCTACATTTAGATGTACTGAGGGATATGGGCTAGTGATCTGACACAAAGTGACCTCCCACTTCCTATAGGCAGTATGGGTATAAGTTAGCCCATTCTCCCCAAATAAGAACCTATCAAGTCTACAGCAAATTGAATCCCTTTGAAAATTAAACCATGTGTATGTACCATTGGAAAGATGCCATCAAAAAGAGGACGATCTTCGATGCCCAGCTCCCTAATCAAACAATCAAAATCCTTCATACTACGAGTAAACTGCCCATTACTTTTTCTAAGACATACGGAACCACATTAAAGTCCCCTGCCACACACCATCTATCGCCACGTAAGGCACTCAATGCCCCTAGCTTGTCTTGGGAAGAGATCACAGCCCTTCCTCCGCCACAGACCATAAACCCCTATCATCCACCACTCCGCCCCATCTAGCTGCTTCACTTTTACCAATATAGTACACTGCCCTATCAACGCATCTATCACTGCACACCTTCTACAACTCTTGGATTATCACAACATCAAGATTATTTTTACCAATAATCCTTTTTATCATTCTTCTTTTATCTCTAGACCCACACCCATGAATGTTCCATGAAAGAATCTTCATTAGAAAGAACATCCCCAACAACCCCAGAAAGCTTTGACTACCACTTGCTAACCCCTACTTCTACCCCTTTCTTCACCTTCCCTCTCTCCAATTTGATCAATAGGACATTAATCTTCTTAAAAAACTCCTCCACTTCATCTCTCCCTAGGGACTCGACCAAGCTCCTAATGTCCCCCATACTTGAGTTCTTTTAGTTACTCACTCCCAACTCTAAATTGGGCACAATAGAGGGGGATATGGTAGGAAAATAAGGTTGATTGGAAAACCTACTCAATCCTTCTATAACATCTCCGTCATCTACATGGGGCTGCCACCTCATTTTGTCCCCTTGAGAGTCTACATCGATGTCTTCATGGTCTCCGTCCAATGTATTTCTACAATAGCTAGAGGAATCCATCTAGAAGGATTCTAACAACTCATCTTCCTCTGATACCCCATCATCCTCTTCTGTTCTTCCTCTTAATACAATTGATGACTTCCACCTTTCGCTTTTGTTAGCACAATTCTTCATCTTTCCTAACAAAACGTCCAACGCTTCTCTTTGGAACTGAACCAATCGTTTCTGTCTTCTTGTATACACTTGGAGGGCGCTAGAAATTGTATTGCCCCTTCTCCTTTTTGCAATTGCTTACGTATCTCTTTAATACTTCTGACTCCACATCGTGGGCCCTGCTCTCTGAAGAGACCATGGACCCAGTTCCTTCCTTGCCTTGTTGGGTCGGCTGCACTCTATTATGGGCCTCCCAATTCCTTCGAGCTATCTCTTCCCCGTCATGTCTTCTTTCTTTGTCCTATTGGGCTCCATGTTCTTGGGCCTCAACCCTACTCATGGCTCCCTTTTTCCTCAGCCCATCATTGCTACATCCTGGACCATTATATCCCACGTCTCTAAAGAACTTGTCTCCTTCGTTGACCCTCGTCCCCTCTTTACCGTTTTCGATAACCTAGCGCAACGCATTCATTCCCAATTCGCTGGTCCGTCCTTCTGTAGTTTTCCAGCCCCTACAGTGTCCTAGCGCTCTAATCTGTCGATTTCGTTGTTTGTCCCTGCCGCACTGTCATCCATCCATTCCCTTGCTACTATGGCTATCAACATTTCGTTCTAACACTGTTGTAGGTTGTTGGTTCGATCCCCGGGGTATGCTCTAGTCATTCTCCGAAGATCTCCTCTGACACTGATTCCCCCGCCTTCCATTGGCTAAAAGCACCATTTCTTCATCCTCTCCTCTTCTTGAGATTTCGACTACTAGCGCCTCATCTTGTCGACCCTTATATTTATCGCCACCTTCTATATTAACACTAAAGAATCTAATGGAAAAAGGCCCTCCACCTTCTAGATCTCCATAACTTCCGACAAGAACCGTACGGTCCATCCCACCACCTTTATGTGAGCAGTTTCATGCGTAGAGCCTTTGACAGATTGCATGTCTATTCCTAATAGCCAACCACATTTAGCATCAATTTCCTTAAACATGTCATTCGTCCATTCCTCAATAGGAACTCCTTCAATTCCAATCCACTCATAATGACAGCAGAATACCATGTTGTACCACTGTATCCCCTTCTCCCAATCTCTTACTTCGTAATCAACTTAGATTTCATCTTCTCCTTTTTCAAAACACTCCATAGCTTCTCATTTGGGCACTTGCATAAGGCTCTGTCACCACATATAGGTATTAGTCTACAGTCGAATTGTATTTGCTTCGAAATCTCCTCTTCTATTTCGCCCCAACTCACCCTATCAGTAAACCTCATGGAACCAACCAATTCCTCTTTTGTTTAGGCTACCAACCAATTCCTCTTTTGTTTAGGCTTACTTTCGGATTTTTTCTTTGGAATGAATCTCCTAATGTTGTGAGTAGGTGCTCTTCGACCTCTTACTATATTCCAATTCAAATTACGAACATAATCTTCTCTCTGACTTGCCTCCCTTGCATTAACCATCCTATCAGCGCCTCATCAACTCTCTCCCCTTGCACCAACTGTCCTGACTGCACCTCCTGTTGATAGGAAACGACTGTCCAAATCCTTCATCAATCCTTCCCAATTCTGGTTTCTACCTTCCTCTAGAACAAAAATCATTCTTTGTTTCCCTTCTCAATCTTCGTCATTCTCATAAAGCTGCCCCTCTTGTTTGTAAAGGTTTCGACCACCAAGACGAACCTCCTACTTCTCCAAATCTTCTTGAACCCATCATCTCTCGCCACTTCAATTGCCTCCACCAGAATTTGTCGATTGTCGAAGCCACCTCCAGTTTCTTCATCAATTTTAATTCAATATAATCTTGTCTGAGTATATTTTTCGATGAATAAGGTGTTCCATCTTCTAAATTTCCAAGCTATGATTTGCTTATTCATGATTCCAACCGAGTTTAAAAATTATTGGTTCCAACCAAAAACTTTAACCTCATAGGGAACTTGGCATCCTCATAATGACCTAGGTAACAACTCCAATATATCATGGAACTTTTACTTTCCTCAATTAGTAACATATCATTCATTTTAGAATAGTATATACATTATACATATACATACATATAGAATGAAGGACCAATGAATAAATAAATAATTTTTAAGGACCTATAAATAATTATTTTATGATCCACCTAAGCCCTGCCTCGCCTTATAGAGGCTTACCGCCTTGATAACACTGAGTGGAGCTTTTTAGAAGGCTATATAATAAGGAAAGGAACAACAAAGTTATGATTGAAGGATTGGACTAGACAAGGATAGATGAGGAAAACAAGGAATGGTTGGAAAAACCCTTTTTGGAGGAGGATATTCCGTTTCGGATTTGCCCGTTTTAGGAGGAGGCCGACAAGAAGTGGAAGGCCCATTGGGTGGTGGTTAGTTTGGTGGTAATTTGGTGTTTGCGGAATGAGAGAAATGCAAAGATTTTCAAAAATAAATTCCTACTTCCTCATGAGATCTAAGAAGAATCTCAGTCTATTGCTTTGTTTTGGATTAGTAATTGCCCTCTCTCTCTAGGATATTCCATGTTAGATTGGTTAAGAGGGTGGGTAATATCATATAGTTGGGTGGGTGTGGTTTTTGTGGGGTGTGTGTGTGTGTTGTAGGGGGGTCATTCCACGTATATAATTATATGATTTTATAAATGGAATAGTTGTTCCTTGAAGAAAAAAAAAAAAAACCTTTGATGAGGATGATATAAGACCAGCAGTTTTTGCCAGCAATGGAGATAAAACCTCCAGACCGGATAGCTTTACTATAAAGTTCTACAAGGAGAATTGGGATATAGTGAAAGAAGAAGTTAAGAAGCTGTGCAGACAGCTCTATGGAGATGGAATTATTAATAAGATTATGAACGAGACATAAATAGCATTGATCCCTAAGAATTCAAGTTCTATAAAGGTGCCTAACTTTAGACCCATCAGCCTTGTAAGTAGCATGTATAGGATAATAACAGATTTAGGGCAATTCCAGATCAAACCATAGATGAAACTCAAATGGCTTTTGTGAACGAAAGACAAATTACAAAAGCTACCCTTATAGCACATAACGTGGTTGAACACTATATGGTCTCAAAAAGAAAAGGTGTATTTTAAGGTTGATTTTGCAAAAGCTTATGACTTGGTTAGTAGGGAGTTTTTGGATAGTCTTGGAAAAAAAAGGGATTGGTAATAGATGAAGTGAATAAAGGGTTGTCTAAGTTCAATCAGCTACTTTGTTATTATTGATGGAAGACCTAGAGGCAAGATTGAGGGGAATAGGGGGTCGAGGCAAGGAGATCCTCTTTCCTCTTTTTTTGTACATCTTAGTGGTGCTGAATAGGTATAGTTAGAAGGGAGCTATTGAAGGATTCAAAGTGGGAAAGGAAAGAAATAAACTTTTTCATATTTAGTTTGTTGATAGCTATATCTTGTTCTTTTAAATTCTTTTAAATCTAATAAAGTGTTTGTTTCTTTTAAAAATAATAATAATAATAACTTTACCTTGTTCTTGAACTGTAAAAGTACCAGTTGGACAGTTATCATGACAGTTCTCAAAATCTTGAGCAGATTATAAGGTCTTCGAAAAAAGCCTGGTTACGGGGGTGAATATGGGAAATTCAGAGGTGAACAGGGTAGCTCAAAAGATGGGTGTTTTTAAGGGAGAATGGACAGTGCAGTATTTAGGCCTTCCCCTTCGAGGGAACCCTAATAGGAGATCCTTTTGGGAACCTATGTTACAAGCAGTCCAAAGGAAGGTTAAAGGTTGGAGAAAGAGCTATTTATCAACGGTAGAAAGAGTGTTGCTGTTAAGGATAGTGCTTGAGGCCATCCCAGATTTCTACCTCTCTCTATTTAGAATCGTCAAAAAAATAGCCAAGGAATTTGAGAAGCTTATGACGGATATTTTGTGGAAAAAAGGGAAAGATAATTGTATTAACTTCATAAGATAGGAAAATGGTTGTAGGGAAGAATAATCAAAAGCATACATGGAGGAAAGAGTGACGCTAGGGAAGTAGATATGGATCCAGGAACAATTTTAGAAGCTCATGGAAGTTCATTCACTCAATTAAAAGAAGCTTCAAACAACATATTTCTTGAAAGTCACGTGATGGTAGAGACATAAGGTTTTGAGCAGATAAATGGTATGGAGTTAATACTCTGCAACAACACTTCCCAACACTTTACAGATTATCAAGTCTACGTGAAGCTAAGGTTTTTGACTTCAGCACAAGCAATGACCAGGAGGATCAGGTTGAAAGTGGTTGGGATCTCAACCTCAGAAGGAATCCAAACAAAGAGGAAGAACAGGAGGTTATCTTGCTACTCCAAATTTCAAAATAGGTGAGAATGCAACAAGGACCAGACTATGTGAGGTGGTTAAGGACTCAACCTAGGAAATTCACAATGAGTTCTTTCCATAAGTATATCATGGAAAAGTACAATTCCAGCCAAAGCTAAGATTTTGGGGCGCCTCCTTTTTAAAATAAAATAAAATAAAATAATAAATAAAAAGAAACAAATTATATTAATATCAACATAAGAATAGATACATATGGGAATGACACCCCAACTAGCGCCCCCCCACCCCCACCCCCACCCCAATTACAAAACATTACCCTCCCCTTTTAGCCAATCTGACATGAAATATCCCAATGATAACAACTAGTTACTAATCCAGAACGATGCTAAAGATAGATTCTTCCCAAAACGTGCTCGAGGGCAAGACCTTGTCATCAAAAATTTTGTCATTTCTCTCATTCCATAAACACCAGACCACCACCAAACTTGTCAAAACCAAGTGGGCCCTCCACTTCACATCGGCCTCCTCCCAGAATGGGCAGACACAAAATAAAATATCTTGATCGAGAATCTCTGGAAATATAGGGAAATGTCTTCTCCACCAATCATACACACTATATGAAAGGGGACATCTGAAGAACAAGTGATCCACTAATTTCTCATCTTGTTTGCATAAAAAACAACAATAGGGGAAAAATTAATGCCTAGGAAACCTTTTCTGAATCATATCCCTCGTGTTAACTTTCTCTTTGACCACCACCCAAGCAAGAAATTTCACTTTGGACAAAACGGGAGCCTTCCATATCTCCTTCAAAATCAAGGAGCGCGGAAATATAGGATCACCCAACAAGTGAGCGAGAAAAGATTTTGAGGAAAATTCACCTGAGTTCTCTTTGATCCACACAATTCTATCCAACCTATCTGGCACCTCACACTCCCTAAACAAGGCTCGAAGATCGCTCTCGTCTTCTTCACACTTTGGCCCTTGAAAAGATTTTGGGGTGGCTCTTGAAAAAACAAAATATAGCAGACAATGTGCAAAAGAAGCTTAAGAAGTGAATCACATCTTTTGGAGCTGTCACTTCGTCCAATGGGTGTGAAGTAAGTGGAGGGAGAAACATGTCCAGATGGAGCTACCAAATCAAGAGTAGTCATCACTATTTTATTTTATTTTATTTTATTGGGAACAATATCAATACTAGAATCAAAGACTATTGGACATGTATCTTCTTTGCTATTAATTGTGTTACATAGGAGTAAAGGAACAAGAGAATTTTCGAGGACAAAGAGCACATGCCAGATCAAGTCCTTGAAGGGTTGGAGATCCTTTTTGTTCTATGGATCTCCTCATCAAAATTAGGAATAGGATATAGCTATGGAGAATGGATTAGAAATTGGTAGAACATTCTCCAAATTTTGTAAAATTTTTGGACTGATGACCTATAGCTTGTTATTTTTTTGACTACTATACCGAGATTTCTCATCTTTTTGTTTTATTATCAATGAATAGATCATGTTTCCTTATATATATACATAAAATTTGGTTCAGTTTAGTTCCGTCTCAATTAAAAATATGAAACTGCTAGAAGTTTGGTTCGGCTTCAGTTTTCATCAAAATCAAACCAAACCAAACAACTGTCCACACGCCTAAATCCTTAAAACGAATTTCCAAAATCTCAGAAACCGCTCAAGTCTTAGAAAGGTTACTCGAACCAAGTTTACTTTGATGCCATAAATATAGTATGTTTTGATGAACAGGCAACATGAGAATGCCCTTTATTTCTTGAACCCCCCTACTGGGGGGTATGATCACAATTCTAAAGAGAACAAAAACTAAAGTAAGAAATTGTTGAAATGAGCATGACAACAATGATGATCATAGTGCTAACTGCTAAAGCGAAGTCATAAGCATACAAAAACATACTGCACGACTCCAGAGGCAAGAATATCAGCATACCCTCCGATGGTTCGAGTTGTCTTGAGCTTGTGGAACAAACTTCTCTTTTTGTTGCTTGTTCCCCAAAGGTTGGAATGTAATGGCTCAATTATCTCCAAATTCTGAACACTTAAAATGAAAACTTGACAGTTATTGACAGTTAAACTCATGATTGAATTGTTCAAGAAGGCATATTTCTGTTCATTATGTATAACTGTACAGCTTTCTCAATTTAACTAATGCAGGAGCATCAAAATGTATATAACATGCTAAACAATAATGCAAACAAAAGATAAGAGAGACCAGTTTTAGTTTATCCAAAGAATACCTTGTGGCATCGATGTTCATATGGTCAAACGATCCATTGAATGTAACCTGAAAACATTAAATAGCAAAAAATCTGATACACAATACAACTCAAAGCTGAAACATTTGATCACAAAATGCAGAAAAGTTAGAGAACATTGCCACTAGGGAACTAGATGCACTGTATTTCCGTACTTGGTGATCTGGTATGAGTATTATTAATAGAATCTTAAATTTTACTGTAAAACATTATAAGCTACTCAAATAACATTTTACTTGCAAAATAGTTAGGGCAGCAGATCTTTCATTTCAAGAGCAACACAAACCAAAAACTCTTTTCTTCTTTAATTGCTATAGGAAGAACAGCAAGTCATTTGTTTTCTCTAGAGCTATGTATTCCAGGTAACATAAAGGCCATTAGTGGAAAGTCAAGAGTTTATTCTGAAAAAGTTCTGAATTTCTCTCTCAAGAGAAGCTTTAGACACTGAAACCTTTACAGTCCTAACAATTAGCAAGCAGGACTTTTTGGAGAAAACCAAATTCCACGTGTGTGGTAACTTTGGGTTCAGTAATATTAGTAGTCTTTGCAACAATTTCCGCTGCTCAAAGTTGCATTCGCGTTGCTGACACAACAAACTTCTCTAAAACCGTAATCCAAAGTAGATAAGACATTTATGCAATTTCTTCAAGCTTTAGAAAGTAACTCCCCAAACTTGAAGCATGCCAAGGAGTCAAAATCTTGATAGAATATAAAGAGCTGATAACCCGTCTAAGACTAATAGGAAATGCAATTTTGAAGCTTATCAATCTATGAAGTCAAAGCAGCTTTAAAGTGTTAGAAATTCTTGGTTAAAAAAAAATTAATAAATAAAAAAATAAAAAATAAATAAAAAAATCTGCTAGAACAGACAGGAAGGATGCAAATATGGCCCAAGAATTTCAGAATTGAAAAAAATCTTGGGAACTTTGTCAAGAAGTTTGTGTTAGCAGTACTGTGCTCCCTTTGGAAGGAAGGGAAATCTGTAGTTTTCAAGGAGGTTTGCTAATCCACACCTGTGGCTTCAGAGAAATCCCACACACGAGATTTTTTTTTTTGGGGGGGGGAGGATCAGTTGAGTCTTCAAATTGGAATCATGAGCTAGCTTAATGTCACCCACATTCTTGTGTTGCAAGGCACCAAGCTCCACTAACACACCAGGCTCATGATAATTGATCCCTTTCATCATAGTCTTCAACAAAAAACACTTCTTTCACAAAATTGGGTCATCTGGAAGCGTAAAAATGGAGTCTCCCTTCAGAAACTGCTTGACAATGGTCACCAATCTACCTCCATCAACCCCAAGGTCACCAACGACTTCATTCCCAAAATCAAATCAGCGTTGCACAATTTTAATGGGAGAAAATCCTCAACAAAAATGAGATCCTCCAACACCAAAATGATTCCTCGACAAATACCTTTACCATGAACTACAATACCATTTCCAATGACCACTCCATAGTTCGCAGTCATTGTTATCAGTTGCAGAGCTCGTCAATAAGTTCCTCCACCACAAAGTTGTGTCACCCCATTGTCGACTAAAATGTTGACATCCCTCAATTCCACAGTTCCACAAACCTTCATAGTTCCCAATATGATTAGATCCATTACTGAGTTGACAAAGAGTCATGCAACTTTTGAGAAAGCTGTCAGTGGATCTGAGTCATGTTTCTGCCTACTTGCAAGCACTTTTGTTGCATTTTCACTTTCTCAAATTTCGAAAGATCATCATCACTAACCATGAGAAACTGGAGCTCCTTCTTGCAACATTGACTGGGGTTGTTTTTTTTTTTCCACGATGGAAACAAAAGGCCTTTACCCTGCAATCATGAATGTTGGAGGGCGTTAGCTCTAACTTCCTCTTTCCCTTTTCTCAACTAATCACAATGGGACAAGAGTCCCAAGCTATTGGTCATGTAATGGAGTGGTAGTCTCGAGCACTCCAGGAACAATCTGACACTTGATAGGGTCTGAAAACACTAGTAATTGGTGGATCTTTGACAGATATAGGGGCCTGGTTTTTCTCCTCAACCAATTGGATTATGTTCTGATTGGGGCTAAGCCCACAGGCCTTAAGACATTGATTTCAACCCAGATTTTGGGTTTCGGCCCCTTAATGAATGCACTCTGCTACATCAAATTTAGAAAACCGATCATGGAAGCCAACATCATCTCATATTGCAGTTGATATTCGGCAACAGAACAGATTTTTCAAATGTCTAGGAACTTTTCAAGTAAACTCCCAGATTGCGAAGAACTTAATCGACTAAGCAGTTGAGGATTGAACTCAATCCAACTGGTGAAAGGGAGTGTGCATCATGCCAATGCATCCTCTTCAAACTCACTCCAACAAGCGTCGGCCACCTAATCCATTATTCGATTCATGTCAAAAGCTACCCACTTTGAAGATGAGTCCCTTCAAATTCTCTCTGCAAAAGATCAGCATTTATATCCAATGTGTTCCTCACCATCCTTCAATCCCACCAGAGTTATTGCAGTCAATTGAAGGGAAATGAGATCGTCATTCACCATTATGTTATCTTGCCAAGAATGAAAGTCCATGATCTGCATCTTTGTTTGTTGTTGTAGTATTTTCAGTCATTGAACTTGATACACCTTCAACTATCTTTGGTTTCCATGTGGCAATGCCGCAATGGCATTGGACAATGACAAAACAAATCCTATCGTTTCTTCCATCAATTGCATCGTCTTTGACATTTTTTGCCCAAGTAAGAAAATGCTATTTGTCTCAAACTTCGACCTTTGAAAATTAGAATTAATTCGGAGAGTTCGTAAAATTCTAAAGAATTTTTGTAAAAATTTGCCAACTTAAAAAAGTTTTAAAATGTCTATGTAAATGCTGAAATATACATAATTTCTATCAAAAATAATAAAAAAAAATTAGTAAATACATTTTACGTATAAAAGTATACATATAATGGTTCTGAACGTGTATTTTAACATAAACAATATTTAATGCACAAAACACATGTTAACTTAAAATTGTTATTAAAAAGAAAGAAAGAAAGAGAAATTTATCGTCAAATCCTAATGGTCATATAAATATAAACCCTAGCTCAATTGATCACAGACTCATAGCTGTTGCAAGTGCAAATATCTTCGTTCTTCTGTATCAAGTACAGCAGATGACTTTCGTTTCTCGTTCTTCTCTCAATGCCTCTTTCCTTAGACACTTAGCTTTTTTTTTCCTCTTTCTTCTCTCTCATTGAAGCTACAACTCGTTCTTATTTCTCTTGAATAGCCACTCGTCAATTGCATATATCTCGCATTTAATCTCCTTCATTTATATTTTTTTTTTACAATCTCTATTATTATACAGAAGAATCTTTATGCGCCATATAGGTTATTTTGTAAAAAAATGCTTATTTTACATATTTTGTACATCTTTCTACAAAATCGTTGAAACTTCGATTTTAGAAGAACTTCGTCAAGTTTTTAGAAGATTTCAATGAAATTTTGTAATCATAGGTGAACTTCGCTTTAATTGGCCAAATTACCTAATTAATTCGGCTAATTTTGTCAAAATTTGTCTCTACATCAAGTTAGGCAGCTATTAAAGTCTGTTTACTGTTCCCTTCATCTCCTTCTCCATCGATTCCAATCAATTGTCATTCATTTTTGGGGGGCATTGTATCGAAGTTCTCTACCACCAAATGATGGATCTCATTTCTCAATTGCAAGAAAAATAAAAATAAAAAATTGGATGTTTGAATCAAAAAAAAAAAAAAACTAAATCTGCATTATAGAATCAAAGTAACCGTGACCTTATTACATGAAAGAAAAAAAATAGATAGCCTTTACAAAGGGCTACATTCTCCCAATTCAAAATTTCCCCATGCTCTTTACAATTCTTCCAATTCCATCTATATGCTTTCACTAATAATATAACAATTCAATAATGGAGTCCACTCCAACACTTTATTTGAATTGTTAATTTCTTGAATCCTCTCCAACTACCACATGTACCTCTTTCTTCTTATGCCTTCCCTCATAAGGGTGAAATTGGAGGCTTGTCAAAACATAAGGTGGAGGAAAAAAGTTTTGGTAGGAACGTGGTAGTGGAGATTTCCTATAGAACAAAATCCATTTGGTGGGTTCTGTACACCCTATTACCCAATTACATGTTTAGTCTCTTCTTAGCATGCTTCAAGAGTGACAATATTTTTATGGCCAAGAGCTCAATCAAGTGATTTCTCCTCAAAATCACACCCCCCCCCCCCCTAAAAATAAACCACCACCCCCAATTTGCCTCATGGCATCATTCTATAGAAAGCACAAGTTCCATGCAAAGTATAATTTTCGGCTTGGGCATTTGCCATGGTAAGGTAAATACTAATGACATGCTCCAATGTAGGCTTCTTAATATGGACTTGTCTCCCTCATGTTGCTATCTGTGTAAGCAGAACTAGGAATGCAAACCACAGCTTTTTGGTGGTTAAGTTTGAGAGGGAGGTGTGGCAGTAGTGGTTTGATCACTTTACGCTGATGCTTGTCACCAATCAAATAGGCAGAGGTTTTTGTATATTCTTTTTTCTGAAGCACGTCAGACAAGAATGGTTAGATCATTGATAAGTGGTTTGCTTGATGGTGATATGATCATTATGAAAGTAGAGGAACTCAAGATTGTTTCTTGATGTTGATAAACAAGCAGTTGAAGTTTGGGAGAAATCACATGAATTGGCATCATTTTTGGTGAGCAACAGCATTTTGTCAATGGGTTTGCTTTCACAAATTGGTTGACAAGATTGGCGAATTTTGTACAGTTATAGGCGAATGTATAGCATTTGGTTGTATAAGAAAATTATATGATTATACGCAAATATTGATATAATTCATGTTTCTTCGAAAAAAAAAAAAAAAAAGAAAGAAAGCAAGGACATTTGCAAATTGAAGTCTACTCTAAGGCAGACTAGGCAGGAAGTATCATTGATCAAAAGTCAACCACTAGCTACTAAGACAATACCATGTATTCTATTAAGACGTGAATGATACACATATATTTCTGATTCCTCCCAATATTTCTTTCTACCTTCTAGAGTTGTTTCCCATCTTCTCTAGGTCTACTCATCAAATGCACACTCCCAAAATAAATACCTAATTCTTTTCTCATTGTTCTACTGTTTTGTCTAGAATTCTTATGAAATTAAGAAATCAAGGTGTGACAATAGGATTGTTCAGATTAAGGTTCTAGTTGACTCAATTTTTTCCATTTTCTTTTCTTTTTCTGCTTCTTTTCTTTTTGACTTCCATTGTTTATATATATATATATATTCATTGTTTGGCCTTCAACTATGACACTAGATTTGTAATTTGTTCATATGTCTGTGTGTGTGTGTGTGTGTGTCTGTATGTATATATATAATAATTTTTTGCGACCTTGGAATTTGAATCATATTGTTTTGTTTCTTGTCAAAAGAAAATGAAATAAAAATAAACAATTGAATCATATTCTCATACTTTATACATTTGACAATATTATGGAACATGGATTGGAGACTTCAAATACATGCAATGTGATCTGACCTTAATCCTTATGCAAAAATGGATTTAATAAATGATGTAGCAGATGCAAGGATTCAAAACTTAACCTCCTTAGCAACATCTTATAGAATAAGGATGTATCTCTTATGCCACATTCCTAAATTTTCTGATAATTTATGTATTACAAGTGTTCGAAGATTAAATCAATCTCCTGCTACACATTTCCTTGTTTTTCCTCAACTTTCTGCAACTTTTGAAGGTAATATAGGACTGCTACCCTTTTCTTCCTCGTTCTTCGCTTCTTTTCATTTTTCTGCAACATTAGAGGTCAAAGGGTTGTTTCTCTTGTTGTTTTGTTACAGCCGAGTTGCATTTACACTCTCTAACTTATTAATGAAGGAATCAAATGAACGCAGTACCACTAACTTGATATCATCTTATGAAAAGTCATTTTTTGAATAAAGCTAAAAGCTAGTTCCAAAACAACTCCTCCAACAACAAACTAACCATTTATATAATGCCTTGAACCACTATCCAATTCTGTAATGAAAAACATACCTCGTAGTGGCACAGAACTGGAATTCTGGACCCAAAGAAAGGTAGAATTCAGCATTACTTGATCTCCACTCAAATTAGGAGACCAGAATCTTGAAAAGATTAAGTCAGTGGTAGATCACTAGTCATTTCCTTTTACGGACCAATTTATTTGGCAAGTAATTAATATCTCTAGTGCCAACTGTCAACAATGGCAAAGTAGTTTGTAGTTCTATAACTTATGCCAACAACTGTTAAAGTACATTGCTATTCATCCAACTAGAAATTGTCTTATTCATGGTATTTTTCTCTTTCACTTTCTTCCTTTTTCTTACTACACTCATCTCTTCTTGCTGCCAATCATACAGTTTCCTTCACTTCCTTTTCTTCTCCTGCCATGCATCTTATTCGTAGAGCTTTCTCCCTTCCACTTAATAAGATTGATTGATTAAAAATATATATTTTTCAATGAAGCCACTAAATGCTAGTGAGTTTGTAAAGATATGAACTAAAAGTTCAACTATCATTGAAGTTCATTACCTGAGATAGAAAATTTTAAAAATGAAAATAAAAAGATGCATACCAGTAAGGAATGATTTGTAACAATGACCCCCTTCTCTGCTTCTGTCCTGAGCATGATGTAAGGGGAAAAAAAAAAGTATGCTTGAGAAGAGCATCAAACAAACACATTGGTCTAATCAAAAGGAAGCCGGCTGACAAAGAAAGCATCAATTAAGAGTTCTAGTGAAGTCATAAGGAACAGTGGCCAAATGGTGAAAAAGTACTTAAAAGACAATGCATCCTACAAAAGAAAACAAAATAAAGAAAAAGGCCAGGAAATGAGAACAGAATACATAAAGTACATAGTTTATCTCCCTTAGCAAATTGGATATTCCACCTTTTTTTTCCCCTTTTCAGTGATCAATTTTTAAAATGCAGTTGAAAAGCTTCTTGGGCGCTGGCCACTTTTTCACTAGGCCCTTATATTTATTGGATTTCATTAGTCTTGTGAAAAGATTTAAATAGAGAGTTATCTCCGGGGTTGCACAGTACTTGAAAATTTTTCTTGAGAACCAAGAGGGACTTTTTTTCTTAGCATAAGAGGGCAATTATTTCTTGGTCATACATACAGAGGCTAAGTGATGATGCAAGGAAACCAAAAACAAAAAAGGCCCAGTTGCTTTGTCAGGAATATCAACAGAAATTAAGAGATTTCTCATCTCTAACTCATTTTTGTATGCAATCAAGTGATTTATCCCAAATTCCTACTTATCTAAGCAATAAAAATGATGAAATTATTTCACGTTAGTAACTACCACTTGATAGTAGCAGCAGCAGCAGCTAAGCAAAGGTAATATTGCTTATGGTAAGTATCCAGGCCAAGTGCTGATGGCTCCCCGGCTGCCAAGCTTCTAACCAGCACAGTTCCCTATAGAACATTGATGAAAGACAATAATGTTTGCTGTGATACGAAGGGATACAAATACATATAGATAGAGACAAGTATATGCACAAACAACAAGTTTCCATTTGAGACCTTGGTGTCGTCAAAGCAACCGCGAGACATAACAACCTGCAAAATTTGATCTCAAGGCATGAAAAAACCAGAATATTAAGAAATCATGTGCATGACAAGACCAGCACATTAAGAAATCATGTGCTTATTTGAACATGCACACTCTAGATCTCAACGTATGTATTCACAAATGTATAACAACACATATCAATGTTAGTGTGGGAGATCAAACCATGATAATGCCAAATGACACACTAATGGAAGCCAATAATGCATAATGGCACACTAATGGAAGCCAATGGAAAGATGAGTTCAGTGCTGATTTTCAAAGAAGATTTATTATCTTCCACTGAGGCTGATCACTTTTTATGTTATGCAGACTATGCTTCAGGCTGACATACACATGCTCGACACCTTTTGATGCAACATGGCCATAGTATATGTGTCCATTGCTCAGTGGCAAAGGATTGCATGGCCCATCTTTTAAAAGTCCCAACATTTCCTTACCCTTCCTCTGATAGACTTTTATGCCCGACACCTTTTGATGCAACATGGCCATAGTATATGTGTCCATTGCTCCGTGGCAAAGGATTGCATGGCCCATCTTTTAAAAGTCCCAACATTTCCTTACCCATCCTTTGATAGACTTTTATGCCCACAATCTTGAATCTAATCATTACTCATCAATTCTTTGTGCTCCAAATGGATTCTCCAATAGAAAGAAGAGAAAGCATGAAAGAAGATAATCACTAATAGTTTGTAATTTACTTAAGTGGGGAACCAAAAAAGAGTCTGAATGAGTGAAAAGAAAAAAAAAAAAAAAAAAAAAAAGGAAAGAGCAACATAAAATATAGCCATCATTGTGAATATAACATTGTCCAAATATTCAGATCCAGATATCAAGAGACTTTAGAGGAGTTCTCATAACCTAAAATTTGATAATGAACAAGTTGGACATCCAGATGTGTGTCCATCTGACATCCATACCCAATTCAAGGTAACATAGATCACTTTCACGTTTCTAGCAATGTTCAAAAGGATGTCAAAATTGAAAAGAATTTGACAGTTTACTTTATTTACTATTGCTAGACTTGACGTTATAATTTACAATAAGTACTAAAAAGTGATCAAATTTTTTAAGGTGCCCACCAATCTTCATGACGGAAGGCTAGCCAAAACTTCTTAATTCCCCGTGTGCCACTTTTTTAAAATTCTAAAAATGCCCTCTCTTTCTCAGTATTAATTGAAAATCAATTTTCTTTTCTTTGAAATAAGACACAGTGCTGATTATTTCTTACTCTTAGTCAACAATCACTTGCATTGCATATAAATGGAAGAGAATGAGAAATTACTCAAAAGAGACTTAAAGTTGTTTACAAAAACAAAAAATGACTAAAAAGATACAAGTTTTACACTTACTAATACTACAAAAGAAAATTCTTAGTACCTAATTATCAGATTACCCATAAATATATTTGTATATAAGTTTATTTGACTATTTTATACACATTTACATTATATTAATCTAAATACTTGAAAGGACAATTTATTTTGTGCATTAAATGGAATTGCATTTGGTATTAAAGTGATTTGATTGAAATAATAAACCAGTTAATGGTGGAAAGCTTTCTTCACTAGAATCAGTAACTTGAGTTATCAACAAGGCCCCTTAAGCACATACTGCACCCAGCTTTCTAGAAACTGAATTCACCTATGCAAATGCATCTATCTATGTCATCAGAAATTTCCATCATACCTTCTTGGCTGTTGAACAAAACCTATCAACAAGCTCAGACACCCCAACCATACCATCTGGTGCCAGCTTGATTGGTGGAACAATGATCACCATAGGATCATAAAAATGAAGCAATGTCTTTGTATTTTGATATGAACTGCTGGTTTCAATGTACTGTGAAAGGTGAAGGGATGCCGATCTCAAATCAAATGCAGCAACACCAACCTGTAAATTACAAATAAATAGATAATTGATTTAACATGTGCTAATTCCAGTCTTTTTTTTTTTGGCGAATTCCAGTCATGTGAAACTTCATGATAAATCACATTCTAATTTCTAATCTAGAAAAGAGCTAAAAACCAAATGATCCATTATTAGAAAGAGAGAGAGAAAAATGTGCTTCAAGTAAGTCTCATTTGGGCATGAAGCACTAAAGACATTGATGACATCATGCCACCAAAACTGATCAAAAGTGATAACAGATTGTAAATCATTGCCGTTTTGAGAGACATTAATTAGAAATCATATTGTTTGTAAGAATCCAGAAAAAAAGGTATGGTGAAAATTGTGAAAAAGAAACAAAGAACGTTGTATTGATTGATTATAGTATAAGAAACGGTGTACAGTCATTTACATAAGATTATGCAAGTGCAAACATGGGTTATATGAAAAGTGAAATAGTGATTTCCTAGATAATCCGCCATCAACTGCCAAATAACTTTATCACAAACACAATCATTCTTCTCTTGCATCTTGATATTGTTAACTTATTCTTGCAATCAATCACACTCAAAGCTTTTCTTCTTTTTTTTTTTTGCCTATTTCCAGAAATTTGTACAAGTAAAACCTAAATGTGATTTGTTAAAATTACAAAATCCTTCAACTGCATGGGAATGGAAAATCCCTCAAGAAAAGAAATATCAAACTATTTCAAAATATCCATTGCCATTTCATTAAGAGTTAATCATAATGATAAAGAACATCTCAAATTCTTGAATTCAAGTGTCCTCTTATGCACTAAGGTGTCTCCCTCTTGTATCATATCGAGACTGATAGTCACTTGATTAGATTACGATATCTACACAAGCAATTGCCTTAAAAGAATGATCTAAGTTATTCACCAAGTTATGTCATCACCTATAAAGCAGCACACATAAAGGCACCTACATGCATATGGCTGAGTTCATTAGAACCTATGATAGGATTCAACTAAGGGATTTACTCGCAATGAACTTAACCGACTTTAAACCATTTCTGAAATTGATTAGTTTGCTTCATATAGTGCCTGACATAATTTTATAAGGAGAAACGGAGACCCGTACCCTCAAAACAACAAAGTTCCAAGAGAACTAGTAAGGGTCATTCACAAGAAACAAACAAACCTGATATGACCTCATAATTTTATCCAAACTATAGAACACCTCTCCCTCATAAATTCAAATCAAAGGATTGAGGTATGGCTGTCTAGGTTTAGAAGACTTTGAACTGCTCATTGAAAGGGCCTTCAAAGCTTACTCTTGCTTCTTGAGACACATGATGTCATCAACAAAATTAAATCTGCAGAACTTGTCCACTAAATTCCCTACAGTAGGCAAAGTACCTTAACCTTGAGGCCATCATGAATTATTTTCTGTTTTTTATTTCCATGTATTGTTGAAGAAACAAGTTGTGACAATTAAACTTCTTCTCTTCTGTTGTAAGATATGATGTCAACATGTAAGGCATCTGAATAGTAGATCTATTAAAATGGATCATCAATTATTAGTCAAGTAAAAAAGAGAGAGAAATTTGAGCAAAGGGATGTCAAGTAACTACCAACATGATTTTACAATGCAAGTGTTGCAATGGGTCCATGAAATGTTGCAGTGACAGTAGAATGCCTGAATCTAAAACCTTAAAGTTGTATCTGGACTCCTTAGATTGAAAATTCCGTGGATAAAAGAGCAACGGTTGCAAATTCATCAAAGATTTTGAGAAGATAGTTGAACCAGATAAAATGATGCTCAAGGAAAAGTTAATATTTAAGCACTGCAACTGTATTAGGTGCATTTTATTAAATGCAAGGAAAATATGCCTCGTGTTCAAGTTTTGGCACTATCTTGTTTTTAACGCATTGTATAATACAATGTGACACCTCGAGTTCAGGTTTAGGACTTGTGCTAACACAAGAAAGGGTAATTGTTTCAACATTCATGCTTTACGTGGAACAGGAAGCATCTCTTGCAATCCACTAAGAGGAGGAGATTGAGGACAAAAGATCACCATGGTTGCAGAACGTATATGCATCTACAGCGCCAGCATGGTAGCGTAACTGAGGGAAGCTTGGGATACCATGAGTTTTTTGGATCAAAA
The DNA here is from genome assembly GCA_030144865.1 of Tinospora cordifolia. Lineage (NCBI taxonomy): Eukaryota > Viridiplantae > Streptophyta > Magnoliopsida > Ranunculales > Menispermaceae > Tinospora > Tinospora cordifolia. Next base: position 2,518 of record JAJIYU010004266.1, on the reverse strand, counting down.
TTTGCTAGTCCACGGAGTGTCGGCAATCAATTAATGACTGATCTTTGTGCAACACTGTAAGTGGAGAAATTCACAAAAATAATTGACAATTGTAAACAATTTGCACGTATGCAATTTCTTCACGGTGCCATCAAACTCATCAACGTTAGCACCAGCATTTTCAGATCAAGATTTTTGTTCGTGTATGCAAAAGCTTAATCGTCGAAACACAAGCGTCCGAAGGTTGAGAAATCGGAAAGAACTTTTAAATTCGGCACTATCAGATACTAATGCACATGGATTCGGAAGTGAAAACCTTCGAGGAACTACCACAGGTTATAAAGAAAGAAGTGAAGAAAATCTTCTAGAGAATAACAGAGCAATTCGAAACCTCAACAGCATACAGAAATTCATCTGCTACCAAGAGCCAAAAGGAGGGAAGAGAATCCCGATCGCAAATTCCAATAAGATCAACTACTTAATGACAGGGTTAATGAAAGCAGTAAAATCTGGAGGTTTACTTCTTTTGCTCTGTTCTCGATCAAGCCGAGTATTATGCTCGACCTTTCTCCTCCTTCGTCTTCCATTTTCCTCTCACTCGTGAATGAGCAAGAAGCCTGCTGTGACTTCAACAAACGCGCGCCAATATTATCTGAGTGCACACAAATTACAAAGTGAACATTTTAAGCTTTTAAATTGCCCTTTAAAATGTCTATCTTACCCTTTTTTATTTTTAAGGATATGTGTGGTGCAGTGAAAATTTATTTTTTCTCAAAAAAATTAAAAAAAAATGTTGCATGAATAAACTTAACAAAAGTTAATTGTAAATAATTGTTTTTTAAATAATATTAGGAAATTTAGGAAAAAAAATTGGAGGGCAACAAAATTTGTTAGGAAGGAACAAATTTTTTGGAAAAAAGACTTTTTTAGGCTTGATTAATTTTTTATATCTCATTTAAGGCATACAAAATATTATATCTCTTTTTAAACATGTTGGTGACAGCTGGGCGCTGACTGGGCGTCATGTCACCAACATAGATAAATTGGTTAATTTGGGTGTCGCTCATTTAATGGGCGGCACACAATGTTTTTTTTTTTTTTAAATTTGGGTGCCGCCCATTGAATGGGCGACACACAAGTTTTATATTTTTTTTTTTAGAAAATTTGGGTGTCGCTCATTGAATGGGCGGCACCCAAGTTGAAAATAAATTCACCAAATGTCAAACGAATAACTTGAATGCACATCAATTAATGCAACTAATACATTATTATTATAGTGTTTTGTATACCAAAGAACAGGTCATTGTCAAATATTAGCTTAAATAGATCATGCAGAGATTAATATATATTAAAATTGCCCATTTACCATTCGAATGGAGACACTGCAGAGCAGTTGACGAACATGTATTGCCCACTCTTGTATTTGAAGCCATTGGGCCTAGACATGTGAAGTGCCAATACATTTCCAAGATACGCAGCAACCTTAACATGCAGAGACATAAATTTAGCTTTGAGTATTGCAGACGAACATGCATGATGTTAAAAAAGTCTCCCATGCATGTATATATATCTTTGGAAAGATTAATTAATTAATTAAATAAATCCTAAGTAGGAACCTTGAGGAAGTTTGGGTATGTCGTCCATTCAATGGACGGCACCCAAACTTCCTTTAAAAAAAATAAAACTTGGGTACCGCCCATTGAATGAGCGGCACCCAAATTAACCCACCTACCCATGTTCGTGACATGGCGCCCAGTCAGCGTCCAACTGTCACCAACATGCCTAAAAAAAGATATAATATTTTTTTATGCCTTAAATGAGATATAAAAAATTAATCAAGCCTAAAAAAAATCGTATTTCCAAAATTCTCTTTCCAGCCACACACCCTTAATTATTCTTCTCCATCTTTATTTATGGTTGAGGTTGAGTTCCCCTCATTTTTTGCTCTCTTCACTTAAGATAATAATACTTCTTAAGTGCAGCTAAAATCATCCCACAAGTGGATTAGTTCACCCTGATCACTAAGTTTACCTCACTCGTTTTCAAAAAATGATGTATGCACCTCATTTTTTTTAAAACCTTAAACTATCCTTATTTAAAGTTCAACTAACCTAATTAATCCAATTAGCTACACTCATCGAAAGCTAATCACCAACAAAACCAACGTCGTTCTACTACTGAAAATCACCCACCAAAGTTTTTCTACTATGAAAAATCCATTACACAGGCTTTAAAGAATGCATTTGTAGTTGTTGCGACGCCAAAGCCATGCTATTGCCGGAATTATAGCATTCGTCGAATTTCAACAAATCTTCAAAAGAGAAACACAAATCTGATCAGATTTGTAGTTTTTTATGCTTGAAAGTTATTTTATCATAATTTAGACAATTTAAGTTTTAATTTCGTATATGAATCGTGACCAATAGATTAGCCATTGCAAAGACACTGTCTCGATCCTGTGTGGCCGAGAATCTCAGCCACTGCTGACCGAGACTCTGAGAAGAGTTTCAACCAACTAGGATTGAGACTCTTGCATAGA
>JAJIYU010004265.1:0-24693 GCA_030144865.1 Tinospora cordifolia | reverse complement strand
TTGCATTGTTTGGTTGAAATAATGAATTAAATAGATGGAATGATTCACTGGACTTTTTAACTCACCCCCCTATTTTTCACATCTCAGGGAATTAATCAACTTACGAGGAGGTTTATCTATTAAAAGTTTTTATTTATTTCAAGGTAGGGCACATCGACCCAAGCTAAATCATGTATTTCAGCTTTAAATTTATTTTTCGCTGTAATAGATCATTGTACTTGATATTTTCAAATGAATAAATAAAGAATCTTATTTACTATGATGTCATTTTGTACATAGACTAATGTACACAGGAACCCTAATGGATTTGGGTCTAAGAAGAAGAAAATGTAACGCGGGCCCATCTTCCGGGCATCCCAAGATTTTTTATCAAGGAAAGTTAGACCGTCAGATGACGTGGAAGATGGGACTCGGGAGATGGGGTGTTACATTAAACTCCATCTAAGTTCATTTTTTACTACAGACATCAATACACAATCATAGCCCATCATAGACTATATAGATCATCATAGAATATCATACACCACTAAAAACCATCATAGACCATAATGTATTAGTCTATCTTTTGTTTAAGTAAGTTACTAGACAAAGGCATCAAAAACCACTTTTGATAATTATAAATTACTATAAACCCTCATAGTCCATTATAGAAAGCTAGAGACCGTCATAGACAATTATAGAAGGCCATAGGCCATCCTACTTAATCCTAAAAAAAACTAACACATTATGGTTTATGATGGTTTATAGTAATCTTTAATAGGCTTTGGTGGTCTATAATGATCTATGATCGTCTATAATAGTCTTTTAAAACTATAAGTACTTGGATTTTTGACACAAATATCAACACACAATCATAGACCATCATAAACCATTATAGATCCTCATAGACTGTCATTAGACCACAACAGACTGTTATACACCATAATGTATTAGTATCTTTTTGGTTTAAGTAAGTTCATAGACAATTACAAGCATCAAAACCCACTATAAATAATAAAAAATGACTACAAACCCTCATAGACCTTTATGGACAGCTAGAGACCATCATAGACCATTGTATAAGGTCATAGCTAAACTTACAAAAGTTGAAGAAAGATGAACATAAAATAGTCCACGGTGGTCTGTAGTAGTCTATGATAGTCTATGGTGGTCTATAATGGTCTATGGTCGTCTATAGTAATCTTTTTAAACTCTAAGTATGTTCATTTTGTGCTACAAACGTTAATACACAATCATAGACCGTTATAGAATATTGTAAACCACCACAGATTATCACATCATAAACCACTACAGATCATCATAGACCACAATGTATTAGTCTTTCTTTGATTTAAGTAAGTTTGTAGACAATTACAGGTATAAAAAACCACTATAGATAATTATAAATGACTGTAACCCTCATAAACCATTAGAGAAAATAGGAGATCACCATAGGCCATTATACAAGATCAAAGACTAACTTACTTAAGCCAAAGAAAGACTAATATATTGTAGTTTATGATGGTCCCTATTACTCTATGATAATCTATTATGGTCTATAATGGTCCATGACCATCTATAGTAGTCCTTTTAGACTCTAAGTAAGTTCATTTTTGCCTACAAACATCAATACGCAATCATAGATCAACATAGACTATTATAGACCAACGTAGACTATCATATACTAGTACAGACCATTATAGACCATAATGCATTAGTTTCTCTTCAGTTTAAATAATTTCATAGACAATGACAGGCATTGAAACCACTATAGATCATTGTAAAGGACTATAAACCTTCATTGTCCATTGTAGACAACAAGAGACCATCATAGACCCTTATAGAAGGTCAAAGACAAACTTACTTAAGCCAGGGAAAGATTAACGTATTATGGTCTATGACAGTCTGTAGTAGTCTATGATAGTCCATGGTGGTCTATAATTGTCTATGATATTTTATAGTTGTCTTTTTCAACTCTAAGTATGTTAATTTTCAACTACAAACATCAATACACAATCATAGACCATCATAGACCATTACAGACCACCATAGATTATTGTAGACCACTACAGACCATCATAGACCATAACGTATTAGTCTTTCTTTTGTTTAGGTAAGTTCATAGATAATTATAGTTATCAAAAACCACTATACATAATTATAAATAATTATAAACCCTCATAGACCATTATAAACAAATAAAGACTATTATAGAAGGTCATAGACCAACTTACTTAAACAAAGAAAGACTAATATAGTATGGTCTACGATGGTATGTAGTAGTCTATGATAGTCCATGACAGTCTTGAATGGTCTATGATTGTTTATAATAGTCTTTTTCAACTTTAGGTAAGTTCATTTTTGCTTACAAACATCAATATAAAATCATACACGATTATAGACCAACATAAACTAGTATGGACCACTACCGACAATCATAGACCATAATGTATTAGTTTCCATTCGATTTAAGTAATTTCATAGATAATTACAGGCATTAGAATCCACTATAGATAATTGTAAATGACTATAAACCCTCATGGACCATTGTAAAGAATAGGAGACCATCATAGACCATTATAGAAGGTCAAACACTGACTTATTTAATCCAAAGAAAGAAAAACATATTATGATCTACGATAGTCTGTAGTAGTCTATGATATTCTATTATGGTCTACAATGGTCTATGATTTTCTATAGTAGTTTATTTCAACTCTAAGTAAGTTTATTTTCGACTACAAACATCAATACACAATCATAAACCATCATAGACCATTATAGATCTCCATAAAATATTGTAGATCACTACAGACCACCATAGATCATAACGTATTAGTCTTTTTTTGATATAAGTATTTCATAGACAATTACAAGCATCAAAAATCACTATAAATAATTATAAATGATTATAAACCCTTATAAACCATTATAGACAACTACAGCCCATCATAGGCCATTATAGAGGGTCATAAGCCAACTTACTTAAACCAAAGAAAGACTAACATATTATGGTCTACAATGGTCTATAGTAGTCTATCATAGTCTGTTGGGGTCTATAATGGTCTATGTTTGTCTATAATGTTATTTTTGAACTAGAAGTAACTTCATTTTCGATTATGAACATTAATACACAATTATCGACCATCGTAGACCATTATAGACCAACGTAAACCATTATAGACCAACATACACTATTATAGACCACTACGAACAATCATAGACTACAATGTATTAGTTTCTCTTTGGTTTAAGTAATTTCATAAACAATTACAAGCATCAAAAACCACTATAGATAATTGTAAATGATTGTAAACCCTCACGACCGTTGTATACAACAAGAAACCCTCATAAACAATTATAAAAGGTCAAAGACCAACTCACTTAAGCCAAAGAAAGACTGACATATTATGGCCTATGATGGTATGTAGTAGTGTACGATAATGTACGATAGCCTATAATGGTTTATGATTGTCCTTAGTAGTCTTTTTCAAATCTAAGCAAATTCATTTTCAACTACAAACATCAATACACAATCATATGCCATCATACACCATTATAGACCACCATAAAGTATTATAAACCAATGCAAACCATTATGGACTATAATGTATTAGTCTCTCTTTGGTTTAAGTAAGTTCATAGACAATTACAACCATCAAACACCACTATAGATAATTATAAATGACTATAAGCCCTCATAAACCATTATAGAAACCTGGAGACCATCATAAACCATTATAGAAGATCAAAAGCTAACTTACTTAAGCTAAAGAAAGACTAACATAATATGGTCTATAATGGTCTATGTTACTCTATGATAGTCTATTGTGGTCTACAATGGTCTATGATTATCTATAGTAGTCTTTTTAAAATCTAAGTAAGTTCATTTTCGGCTTCAAACATCAATACACAACCCATAGATCGTCATAAACCATTGTAGACCATCATAGACTATCATATCATTGACCACTATAAACCATCATAGACCACAATGTATTGGCCTCTCTTTGGTTTAAGTAAGTTCATAGACAATTATAGGGACCAAAAACCAATATATATAATTGTAAATGACTGGAAATTCTCATAGACCATTATACAGAACTAGAGACCATCATAAATCATTATAGAAGATCATAGTCTAAGTTAGTTAAGCCTAAGAAAGACTTACATACTTTGGTCCATGATGGTTTGTAGTACTCTTTTTCATTTCTAAGTAAGCTCATTTTTGCCTACAAACATTGATACATAATCATAGACCATTATAGACTATAATAGACCAACGTAGACTATTATACACTACTACAGACCATCATAGACCATAATATATTAGTTTTTCTTTGGTTTAAGCAATTTCATAGATAATTATAGGCTTTAGAAACCACTATAGATAATTTTAAATGATTATAAACCCTCATAAACCATTATAGACAACAAGAAACTGTCATAGACCATTATAGAAGGTCAAAGACCAACTTACTTAAGCCAAGGAAAAACTAACCTATTATGGTTCATGACGGTCTATAGTAGTCTATGACAGTCTATGGTGGTCTATAATGGTTTATGATATTCTATAGTAGTGTTTTTCAACTCTAAGTAAGTTCATTTTCAACTACAAACATCAATACCTAATCATAGACCATCATAGACCATTATAGACCACTACAAACAACATAAACCATAACGTATTAGTCTCTCTTTAGTTTAGATAAGTTCATAGACAATTACAAGCATCAAAAACCACTACCGATAATTATAAATTACTATAAACCCCTATAAACTATTATAGACAACTAGAGACAATCATAAACCATATATTAAGTCATCAACCAACATACTTAAGCTAAAGAAAGACCAACATATTATAGTCTACGATGGTCTATAGTAGTTTATGATAGTTTGTGGTGATCTACAATAGTTTATGATTATCTATAGTAGTCTTTTTTAACTCTAAGTAAGTTCATTTTCGCTATCAAACATCAATACACAATCATAGACAACTATAGACCACTATAGATTAACGTAGACTAGTATAGACCACTATAGACAGTCATAGACCATAATGTATTCATTTCTCTTCAGTTTAACTAATTTCATAGGCAATTACAGGCATTAGAAACCACTATAGATAATTATAAATGACTATAAACCCTCAAAGATCATTGTAGAAAACTACAGACCATTATAGAAGGTCATAAACCAACTTACTTAAACTAAAGAAAGACCAACATATTATGGTCTACGATGCTCTATAGTAGTTTATCATAGTTTATTGTGGTTTATAATGGTCTATGATCGTCTATAGTACTATTTTTGAACTATAAGTAAGTTCATTTTCGAGTATATGCATCAATACACAATCACAGACCATTGTAGACCATTAAAGGCAACCATGGACTATCATAGACTACTATTAACCATTATTGACCATAATGTATTAGTTTCTCTTTGGTTTAAGTTCATAGATAATTACAAGCATAAAAAACTACTATAGATAGTAATGAATGACAACAAATTCTCATAGACCCTTATAGACAACTAAAAACCAACATAGACCATTATAAAAGGTCGTAGACAAACTTTTTTAAGCCAAAGAATGGCAATTTACATTGGTTTATGATCATTTATAGTAGTTTTTTTCAAACTATAAGTAACTTCATTTTGGCTTATAAACATGAATACACAATCATAGATTATCATTGACCATTAAGGACCACACATAAACTACTGTAGACTGCTACAAAGCATCATAGACCATAATGTATTAGTCTCTCCTTGGTTTTAGCAATTTTATAGACAATTACAATCATTAAAAGCCACTATAGATAATTATTAATGACAATAAATCCTCATAGACCTTTATAGACATTTAGAGACCACCATAGACTATCATAGAAGGTCATGGACCAATTAACTTAAGCCAAAGAAAGACTAATATATTATAGTCTATGATGGTTTATAGTAGTCTATGATAGTATATGGCATTCTATATTTGTCTATGATAATCTATAGTAGTCCTTGTAAACCTTATCTAAGTTCATTTTTTACTACAACCATCAATACGCAATCATAAACCATCATAAACCATTAAACCACTACAGACCATCTTTACCCATAATGTATTTGTCTCGCTTTGGTTTAAGTAAATTAATAGAGAATTACAAGCATCAAAAACCACTTTAGATAATTATAAATGATTATAAGCCCTCATAAACCATTATAGACAGCTAGCGACCATCATAGACCATTATAAAAGGTCATAGACCAACTTACTTAAGCCAAAGAAAGACTAACATATTGTGGTTTACGATAATTTTTAGTAGTTTATGGTAGTCTATGATGCTCTATAACGGTTTATGATCATCTACAATAATCTTTTTAAATTATAAGAAAGTTCCTTTTCGACAACAAACATCAACGCACAATCATCGACCATTGTAGACCATTAATGACCACCATAGAGTATCATAGGCCACTACATACTACCATAAACCATAACATATAAGACTCACTTTGGTTTAAGTAAGTTCATAGACAATTAGAGGCATCAAAAACCACTATAGATAATTATAAATGACTATAGTTCATTGACCATTATACACAACTAGATACCATAATAGACTATTATAGAAGGTCATAGACCAACTTTCTTAAGCCCAAGAAAGACTAACATATTATGGTCTATAATGGTCTGTAATAGTCTATGATAGTCTATGGTGGTCTATAATGGTATATGACTATCTACACTTATCTTTTTAAAATCTAAGTAAGTTTCTTTTCAATTACAAACATCAACAAACCCTCACAGACCATCCGAGACCATTATAGACCACCATTAACTATCGTAGACCAACTTATCGAAGCCAAAAAAAACTAACATATTATGGTCTACGATTGTCTACAGTAGTCTATGATAGCCTATGGTTCTCTATAATGGTTTATGATCGTCTACAGTAGTTTTTTTAACTCTAAGTAAGTTCATTTTCAATTACAGACATTAACACACAATCATAAACTATCATAGACTATTATAGACCACCAGAGACTATCATAGACTACTACAAACCATCATAGGCCATAATATATGAATCTCTCTTTGGTTTAAATAAGTTCATAGACAATTATAAGCATGAAAAACCACTATAGATAATTATAAACTCTAAGTAAGTTCATTTTCAATTACAGACATTAATACACAATCATAAACTATCATAGACCATTATAGACCACCAGAGACTATCATAGACTACTACAAACCATCATAGGCCATAATATATTAGTCTCTCTTTGGTTTAAATAAGTTCATAAACAATTATAAGCATGAAAAACGACTATAGATAATTATAAATGCCTATAAATCCTCTTTGACCATAATACACAACAAGAGACCATCATTGACCATTACAAAAGGTCAAAGACCAACTCACTTAAGCCAAAAAAACTAATATTTTATGTTCTATGATGGTCTGTAGTAGTCTATGAAAGTTTATGGTGGTCTATAATGGTCAATAATCATCTATAATATTCTTTTCCAATGCTAAGTAAGTTCATTTTTACTACAAAAATCAATACACAATCATATACCATCAAAGACTATTATAGAACCCCATAAACTATCACATACCACTACAGGCATCATAGATGATAATGTATTGGTCTCGCTTTGTAATTAAACACGAATTTGTATTGTAATTACTTTATTTTCTATTCTTCCCATGTCATTCCAATCGTGCCGCTTACTTAGAAAACAAAATTACACCTTTTTTTCCATTGACAAATCTCGCCATTTTCTTCATGTGCACAGGCGTTGTTTTGGGTTGAACCGAGTTCGGCTTGACCATTAGCTGCTTGTGATCAATTACTCCATATTTATTCCTCCTTCTTATATATATTTGCTCCCAATTATTATAAACCTACACAAACAAATACTAATCCTTCCTCGAGCATTAAATCACTAATATAAATGATAAAAACTATATTAAAATTCTTAAAATATATAAATAGCATGTAATATGAATATAAATAATTATGTACCTAATTATAAGTAATTTTGCCCTATTTTCTACCTAAACTCATGCAAAATACATGTAAAATATATATAATAACGTTAGTATGCAATGCAACTAACACTTCGGTCTAAGTAAGTTCATAGAATATTACAGGCATAAAAAATAACAGTAGATAATTATAAATGACTGTAAACCCTCATATTCCACTATAGACAACTAGAGACCATTATAGAGGGTCATAGACCAACTTACTTAAACCAAAAAAGACAAACATATTACGGTCTACGATAGTTCGTAATAGTCTATGATAGTCGATGGTGGTGTATAAATGGTCTATGATCATCTATAGTAGACTTTTTAAATTATAAGTTATTTTCGACTACAAAAAATAATACATAATCATAGACCATTAAAGACCGCCATAGAGTACTAAGACCACTACTGACCATCATATACTGTAATGCATTAGTCTTTCTTTGGTTTAGGTAAGTTTATAGACAATTACAAGCATCAAAAACCACTACAGATAATTATAAATTACTATAAACCTTCATTAACCATTATAGAAAACTAGAAACAATCATAAACTATTATATTACGTCATAGACCAACTTACCTAAGACAAATAAAGACTAACATATTGCATTCTTTGATGGTCTGTAGTAGTTTATAATTGTATATGGTAGTCTATATTGGTCTATGATCATTTATTGTAGTCTTTTAATCTCGAAATAGGTTCAATTTTGACTACAAATATTAATAGAAAATCATAGACCATTATAGACTACTATAGACTATCATAGACCACTGTGGACCATCATAGACCATATTGTATTAGTCTATCTATGGTTTAAGTAAGTTCATAGACAATTACAAGAATAAAAATCCACTATAGATAACTATAAATGACTTTAAAACCTCATAGACCATTATAGACAACTAGAGAACATCATATACCATTATATAAGGTCAAACACCAACTTATTTCATCCAAAGAAAGACTAACATATTATGTTCTACAATGATCTGTAGTAGTCTCTAATAATCTATGGAGGTCTATAATGGTTTACGATCGTTTTATAGTAGTTTTTTTCAGCTTCAACTAAGTTCATATTCGACTACAAACATCAATACACAATCATAAACTATTATACACCATTATATACTACAATAGACTATCACAAACTATTACAGGCCATCATAGACCATAATGTATTAGTTTCTCCTTCGTTTAAGTAAGTTCATAAACAATTATATCAAAAATGACTATAGATAATTATAAAGGACTATAAACCTGCATAGACAATTATATACAACTAGAATCCATCATACACCATTATAGAAGGTCATAGACCAACTTACAAAAGCCAATGAAAGGCTAACATATTATGGTTAATGATGGTATGCAGCAGTCTATGATAGTCTATGATGGTATATAATTGTCTATGATCATCTATAGTAGTCTTTTTAAACTATAAGTAAGTTTATTTCGGACTACGAGCATCAATACACAGTCATAGACCATTAAAGACCAGCATAGACTATCATAGACCATGATAAATCTTCATAGACCATAATGTATTAGTCTTTCTTTCATCTAAGTTTGTTCATAGATAATTACTGGCATAAAAAACCATTATAGATAATTATAAATGACCATAAACCCTCATAGATCATTATAGAAAGTCAAGCACCAAGTTACTTAAGCCAAAGAAATACTAACATATTATGGTCTATGATGGTCTCTAGTAGTTTACAATAGTCTATGGTGGTCTATAATAGTCTCTAATCATCTATAATAGTTTTTTAAAACTCTAAATAAGTTCATTTTTGACTGCAAACATTGATATACAATCATAAACCATCAAAGACCATTATAAAACCCCATAGTCTATCATAGACTACTACAAACAATCATAGACCATAATGTATCATTCTTTCTTTGGCTTAAATAAGCTAATAAACAATTACAAGCATCATAAACCACTATAGATAATTATAAACGACAATAAACCCTCATAGACCATTATAGACAACTAGAGATTATCATAGACTGTTATAGAAGGTCATAGACCAACCTACTTAAGCCAAAGAAAGACTAACATATTATGGTTTATGATGATTTGTAATAGTTTATGATAGTTTGTGGTGGCTTATAATGGTCTATGATCATCTATGGTAGTATTTTTAAACTTTAAGTAAGTTCATTTTCAACTATAAACATCAATACACAATCATAGATCATCATAGACCACTATCGACCACCACTAACTATCATAGATCAATACAAATCATCATAAGCAATAATGTGTTAGCCTCTCTCTGGTTTAAGTAAGTTCACAAACAATTACAAGCATAAAAAACTATCATAAACCCTTATAGAAGGTCATAGACCAACTTACTTAACCCAAAGAAAGACCAACATATTGTACGCTACGTGTTCTATAGTAGACTATAATAGTCTATGATGGTCTATAATGGTCTATGATCAGCTATAGTTGATTTTAGACTACTACAAACAATCATAGACCATAATGGTCTACAAATATCAATACACTATCATAGACCATCATAGACCATTATCGACCTTCATAGACTTTCAGTGACTACTATAGCCCATCATAGACCATAATGTATTAGTTTCTCTTTGGTTTAAGAAAGTTCATAAATAATTACAGGCATAAAAAAATCATTATAGATAACTATAAATGACTATAAACCCTCATAAAAGATTATTGAGAACAAAGAAACCATCATATAGCATTATAGATGGTCGAAGACCAGCTTACTTAAGCCAAATAAAGACTAAAATATTATGGTCTATGATAGTCTGTAGTAGTCTATTTAAACTATTAGTTGTCTTTTTAAACTATTAGTAAGTTCATTTACAACTATTAACATCAATGCACAATCATAGACCAATATAGACCACAATAAACTGTCATGGACCACCGCAAACCATCATAGACTATAATGTATTAATCTTTCTTTGGTTTAAGTAAGTTTATAGGCAATTACAAGCATCAAAAAGCAATATAGATTATAAATTACTATAAACCCTCATAGACAGTTATAGACAGCTACATACCATAATAGACCATTATAGAAAGTCATAGACCAACTTACAGAAGCCAAAGAAAGACTGATATATTATAGTCTACAATGGTCTGTAGTAGTATATAATAGTCATTGATGGTCTATAATGGTCCATAATCGTCTATAGTAGTCTTTTTCAACTATAAGTAAGTTCATTTTCAATTGCAAACATCAATACACAATTGTAGTCCATCATAAACCATTATAGACAACCAGAGACTATCATAGACCATTATATTCCATCATAGATCATAGTGTATCAGTCTCTTTTTGGTTTAAATAATTCATAGAGAACCTCAAACCCTAAAACCTTAAACCCTAAACACTAAACCCTAAACCCCTAAACCCCTAAACCCCTAAACTCTAAACCCTAAACCTTAAACCCTAAACCCTAAACCCTAAAACCTAGAAATGGCAAATGCTAGAACATGCTAAACCTTTGGCAAAATTTTCTCGAAGAGGGTATATGGGCGTTTGATCTGCAGTAATGAATCCTTATTCTATGGTAGGAATATAGTTTTTGTCTATGAGGTGCTTGTGGAATTTTTTGTGTAATTGTAACCATGAATTTGGGGTTCCATTGTTAGTTTACTCTACCATAGTTATCATTAATGATTGTTATATTTGTAATTGTTATGCATTATCATTACTAGTATTAATATTAAGAATAAACAATCAGAGCTACTAATAATATTAAAAGAAAAGCCTACAAAGAAGAATTTAGTAATACTAAAATCATAAGCAAATTAAAGGGGCAAAAGCAACATGGCCACTGCCATAAGAAAACTCAAGACAGGCATTTTTCTTTCATGACCACTCATTAATAAGAAAGATAATGTTAATGTGATAGTTTTAATATTTAGTTTTTATAACTGCTGGATTGATGGAGGTAAGGGTGGTAATTTGTGACACAGCTTGATTAGACATGATTATAGGTTAACCTGTTAAACTTAAAAGGGACATGTTTAACACAATTAAAAATAAGTTAATACATATATTATAAATAAGTTAGGCTAAGATTAATCCATTTAGTAATACATTAATGACATTTTTTATATTTTTAAGAAAATCTTTTAAATTTATTTTTTAATAATTATTTTTGTATTTTTCATTTAATTAATATTTTTTTAAAAAGTTTTAAAATCTCGGTTTAACTTAGTTGATATATTCTTTTGTTAAGAAAAATAACCATACTATACATTAAAAAAAAATTAGTAACTCCTCTTTAAAAAATAAATAAATAAAATCTCTATGTCTTTAACAAAAAAATACTACACCCAAATAAAAATATAAAAAATAACTTAATTTTTCAAATCTTTTAAGAGAATCCTAGAAAAGCTCCTAGAAAAGCACTAAGCTTAATTTTTTTAACATTATTTTTTATTTTTTTCAACTCTCTCTAAAAAATTATTATCTCTTTTTATCTTAGTGTAAAATATTACATTATTTCTCATAATAATATCAAACCTAATTTTTTTACATTATTTTTATTTCTTTAACAAAAAATCCTACACCAAAATAAAAATATAAAAAATAATTTGATATCTAAAAATCCTTTAATTTAAAACATTAAGTGGCTTAATTTTTTAAAACATTTCTTTTGCATATTACTTAGTATAATATATTACATTATTTATAAAAAAAAATATTAAGATTAGTTTTTTAATATTATTTTTTATTTTCTAATAAAATAATTACACTGATGTAAAAATTATAAAAAATAACTTGATGTTTCAAATCTTAAAAAAATATTACAAAAGTACTAAATTTTATTTTTTTAATATTATTTTTATTCATTTAACTTATTCTAAGAATATTATATCTCTTCTTATTTTTTTAATAAAAAAATACTAATAAAATCATAAAAATAGTAAATTACTTTCAATATTATTTTTTATTTATTTCAGCATGTCATAAGAAAACAAAAGTAAAAATAATTTTTTATTTTTTTATTTTGACTATCTTTAACTTGTCCTAAGGGCAAACGCAACGCGCATTTGATATCGCTGAGGTGGCGCTCAATGCAGCGCCACCTCAGTGGCAGGGCGTTAAGCGTTCGGTATAGACCGAGCGCTCAACGCCCAAAATCCTTTTTATATTTTTTTATTATTTTTTTTTTAAATAATGTGTCCGCAAGCTCATATGCTAGGTCTACACCGAGTATATGAGCATTGTGGATGCCCTAAGAAACACAAAAGAAAAAACAATTTTTTTATTTTTTTAATCTGCATTTTCTCATGCCCTAACTAAACGACTAACCCTAAATTTTTCTCACGGTCTCGCCTTCACAGTTCTCACTTGTCACCTCCACAGTTCAACCTGCCCTAAATCTCTCACCGTTTCACCTTCACGATTCAGTTTCTGGCTTTTTCACGATCTCCCCTTCACGGAATTACACCTTCACAAATCATGGCCCACCTTCACTGTTCAACTTGTCCTAAATCTCTTCACCTTCACGAATCACTTATGGCTCTCACGATCTCACATTCACAGTTCAACTTACTCTAAATCTCTCAATGTCTTACCTTCACGAATCACGTCTCCGACAGTCTGGCTCTCTCATGGTCTCACCTTCACAATTCACGCCTTCACGTTTCTTTAAGATCGCCCTAAATCTCTCTGTTCACCAGCAAGCACCAACTCTCTTTTGACGCCTTCTTCGTGATTGCGCCCTAAATATCTCACTCTCTATCTCCAGCACTCTGTTAACCAGCTCGACAGCACGCACTCTCTCACTATTCAATATCTACTAGACTGTGAGGTATTCTCCACATTCTTAAAGATAGAACATATACTTGTGCTTATTTGCCAATGTTTCTTTAGTAGAACATCCTTTTGTTACTCTTTTCCATGATTCTCAAGAACGTCTTGCAAAATATTAGGATTGTTCTACAGGTCATACTTGGATGGTAACATGTGCACGTGTTATTTGTCAAATAACAGGCTTAAATGTGATCAATCTTTTTTCTTTTTTCTTTCCCTCTAGTAGCTTAAAGGCTTCAGTAATTTAGAAACTTGTAGGCTTGATCACCATGTTTTGGTAAAGTAATGAGCTATCAAGTCTCTTACACTATTTTAGAAATTTGATGAGCAAAGTTCGGTGCACAATTGAAGGAGAGAATTAAATAAGAAGAAGATAAACAAATAACTCAAACACTTACATTGTTATTTCTTGTATTGAAAGATTACAATCAGCGTATTTTATAAACAATTTGGTGGATTAAAATCTATGTAACTTATTTAATGATTAATACATTCCATTTCTTAACAAGATTGTTTTTTTTTTTTGCTAATGCAATAAGATTGCTTTTTTTTGTAATGTTCATTATTTGTTTCATTTTCAATTGTTGAAGGATTACAAGAAACTAGATTTTTATAAAAGAATATATTTTTTTTAACAAGCTAACTTCAGCAACTGAATTGTAACACCTCAAGCCCCGTATATTTAAGCATTGGACATGACCACTATTCTTTTGACAGTAGACTAAATCAAACGGCAGGCCTGGCCGGTGTTACAGTTATAAGTACACAACTTGCATCACTTTCTATTTCACTCATTTTATGCCTTAACTTTATTTGACAGTACATCACTTAAATTTAAGAATTTAATAAGGCAAAAATACTAGAAATGAATGAAATTCATAAACTCAAGTAATTAAATAAAATTGAGTACAAAATTTTGATCTTGAAGAAAAATTACTACAGCGGAAGATTCAAAACTTGGGCAACATGCCCTTACATAGAAATTAGAAACTTTTCTTTAAAATAAAAAGAACCTAACTAATATTTATGGTCTTCATATAAATCAATTACCTGAAAAATATAAGGAAAGGTAAGTACATAGCCCAGTGGATCTTTCTAAACATTTAAATCATTATTTCAATTCAAACAAACCAAGCATATCAAAAACTTTTGTACATTAGGCGATTCAAACAAATTCCTTGTTTATAATTGACATTAGGACCGAAAGAGTTTAATCTCTATGTTCCACATCGTTGGAAGAGAGAATCACTCTTGGAAACTCAAACCCAATATCTATGAAGAGGGATCACTCTTGGAAACCCAGTTCAAAATCATCAATGGTAAACCGATAAGCCAGGTCGGGGCTAGAACACACACGATGACACTATGCAGTCTATCATCGTGCCGGTACGTGGATTGAATCATCATTTAATCTTTTCTTAGTGATAAAACACACAATATCGGATTAAACCATCGATGCAACATGTACATAACATGAACCATCAAATATTTATTCATGGCACAATTCAAGCATATCATGCATCATCATTCTTGATTTCTAAACATGCATAACATGTATATTCATGGCACATCAAATAAATAAAGCATGCGTATTTAAAACATATATTCAATCATTCAACTTCAAAACATCATCACACATGTAAGACTTATTCGAATTAAAATAAAGAAGTAAAAGTTAGAAATCACTTTCACCTTAGATAAGTTTCTTCTGCACACCTCTGAAATCCAGCAGAATTTCGTTACTTCAAAACTTTCAAACACTCAAGAACTCTCAAGAACACTCAAGAACAGTTTAAGATCACTCAAGAATTGAGGGGATTGCCAAGAAGAAGGCTAAAGAGAGTCAAGAGGGACTAGTATGCTCTTGATTTGGGATGAACATAATGAGAGCATTAGGGGTCCTTTATATAGAGTTTAGAATGGTATAGAATGGCAAGTTTTTAGTGTTCTTCTTATAGAAAACTTGCTAATTATTCAAATTTCGTGCCCCCCAAGTATAAGAAAATAGCAAGTGTGATTGGGAATTTTTTTTGGAATTTAGAAACCTTAATTTTTGGAATTTTTTTCAGATTTATTCGGATTTTCTCGGTTATAAATCATAGCACTAAAACTGGATCGTTGATGATCCTCGATCGCAGCACTCAGATTGTGATCAAGATTAACGAATTTGTTGTGGATCATCAGATCATCCTCGAGTAAATCAACGTGTTTGATCTGATCTGGACCGTTGGATTTCCTCAAACGCAGCACGATCATCAAAGCGGCTATGATCTTCATTGTCGGATGAGCCTCGAGCGCAACACCGTTCACAATCAACCATTGCGGCTTTGATCTTCGCCGTTGGATGCACCTCGAGCGCAACACCAGATGATCATCTTACCGTGAGCACGAATCCTGGCCGTTGGATGATCATTGATTGCAGTGTTCAGATCTGGTTCATGATCAACGAAAGTGATCTCGTCCGTTAGATCAAGCGGATCGTTTCTAGGTCATTGGATTGCACTGATCTGGTGCTCCTGAGTGTTGTTTTGGGCTTCGATTTAATTCGTTGGATCTGACAGATCGAGTTTGGATCATTGGATGTAGTTTCTAATTACCAAAATCACTTTCTAAGGTTGCTATTATCCGAAATTTGTCAATTTTACACTTTTTAATTGATGTAAACATGGATTTTAGCACATTCCCTTCTATTTTAATGACTTGCTAATATTTTTCCTTTTCTATTTATTTAATATTATACTTATTAGATATATTTCTATTTCTTTGATATTTTTAATGTCAATAATTAAATAATCTACATTTTTCATTTTCATATATTTTTATTTATTTTATATTTTATTTTTAGATAATCATTTATGTAATTATAAATTGATATTTATAAAAATTTTATTTATTTTAAATAAATGCACGTATACTACATTTTTATTCAATTATGTAAATTTTTCTATATACATATTCCTATAATATGTAGTATTAGCATTCATTATGCTAACACAAACACATTAACTTATATATATGTGTATATATATATATCTACTTTTTTTCTTAAGAAATGGAAGCAACTCTTTTCATTTAAATATCAAATTAAGGTTTTATTTGCGTATTTTATTTTACATCTAAATATTTCATATTATTTTTCATTTTTCAATCCATAATTTTCACCCAAAGATGTCTTAAAATCTTTGAAATTATTTCACTTAACTTATTTCATTTAATTTCATTAAACTTATTTATCTTTAATTATTTGACAAAATTTCAGGTTATTACATGAATACAACCCTATCTCATCATAAATTTTATCAACAGTTTTTTAACTCAGTGACAACCACTCTACCACTTCATGTAGCCTATTTGAGACCTTTGAATCACATTGCAAATTTTTTGCATAAAAAAATTGAGGTTTCAGATAATATCCAATAGCATGAAGTGAGTAATAAAGTTGTAAATCTCATCTTCTATCAATGATACATCATATAGATGAGAATCTGTAATTTTTTGACAATAAAAAAGATTTAAAAGTTAGAACTTAGACATTCAGAATTTGAATACACCTACTTAATCAATAATCTTACAAAAAGATTATTAAAAATATTCTAAGAATTTACTCTTGATTGTCTTCTTTCAAAGCCTTTTTAATTATTTTTTTGGCTTTGTCCATTGCTTTATATATATATATCCTATGGGGGATACTTTTCTACATCAATCAATCTCAAAACCTTTACTAAGGGGCGTGAGATTTTCATAGCATAGATAACCCCATTCCAAAAAGAATTTGAGAAGACAATACCACATGCCCTTCTTCCTTTGGCATCACAAGAACTCAATGAGCCCAATATATTTTTACTGCTACTTCTTAAAGTTTTAGCTCTTACATTCATCTCTCACTAATTCAAAATTGCAGATGGTCACCATAGTTGGGTGTTCAATTTGGTTGAGTGGTTCGCAAGAGTGACGAAGAAAACAAAGATGCATTGTTTTCGTCAAATAGGGTAGGGTTAAAAGTTAAAAAAAAAAATTAATCTTAAACCCTCCCTTTTATTGTATTTGTGTAGCGACACCCTCAATTTTTTTTAACTACAGAAACACCCCTCCCAGTGCCTGGACCGAAGCCTAGGTGCTAGGAGGGACTGGCTTGACAACACTAATATAACTTTCTCATGATTTATAACTAGTTGAGATACCATTAAAAATGACAGGTAAGATTATAACTTTCTTTCTTTGATGAATCATAATACCATTTAATCTAGTATATTTTGATGAACACATGACGATTAAAAATGGACAAAATGTACTTAACATGGGTCATATATTACCAAAAAGTTAAGGTGACAGCCTTTAGTATCATTACATATACTGCTGATTGATCATGAGAAAGTTATCTTGATGGTATCCAGCGAGATACTTAAAGTCATGTTTATTTGTTGCCATTGAGAATCAAAGGTGGACATAAATCAATAGAATAGGGACGTTATATTTTTTTGTCACTAACTAATTAAATGAAAAATATGCTAGTCTTCAATGACAAAAGGGTTTGTCTTCAAACACCATTTTCCATGATTAGTTGGTTATGGCCCACAAATAAACAAATACAAATATCATGTTATAGTGATAATGATTCAAAAAAAAAAAAAAAAAAGTGAAAGGATACAACCTAGTGCCCAATTTTGTGGACCAATGTCTAGACCTAACCCAATTTGCAAACAAGCACAAATATCATCCATGTGCAACTCGATTCCTGAAGTAGACAAAATGGTCGAGACCAATTTTGCCATCCAAAAGCAATGATGACATTAAATTTTTGCTTGATTAAGTGTATGGAAGATCTGGATGTTTCTACAATTGGTGATTGTCTGGGATCGAGATAAGAATTCTCATGATCTACCTATCCAGAGATTAGAGAATCAACATGGGTTGTATTACGTTGTGTTGAGTATTTTTGGGAATTTATGTGTATCTTAACCTCAATCAACCAATCCCTTACGCCCATTGTTGCTCGAGCAAAAGATGCCCTCTGTCTCAGTTCTGCACTCAGAATATTCATTTGACTTCTAATCTTATCCTTTTGTTCCTCTCAGGTTCCGATCTTTAAGCCTGGTTTATGTTTTGGGGTGTAGAAGATGGGGAGCACAAAGTTTGACAAATAGGTATTTTCGATTTTTTATTGCATATTACTATCTTGTATCAGTAATCTTCTATCTGTGAATTTGTTGTCTTTTCATTTATTACCAGATTTCAAGAACAGCTGTAAAATTTGTTGATTGCTGGTTTAGTACAATACCAACACCAGCTAATACGGTCGATAAAGTCAAAATCATAGGTTTGAGTCACTGTGTTCCTCTCATTTTTGAGGCTTATCGCTGATTTAATTTTATTATTCAAGGCTAAATCTTGGTTTAAAATAGGTTATGGCCAATGATACCGATCAACCCCTGACTGCTGGGGAAAAGCAACTTGTAGAGAAAAAAGAAACTGCAACACAAAGAGGAATATTTTCTCGTATCTGGAATGGACTCTTTCGAATACGTGGTGAGGACTTTGAAAAGAGATTGAAGCATCTTTCTAAAGAAGAAGCTGCAGTTCTCGCACGGATGAAGAAAAGATCTCAAAGTTGGAGAAGGATGGCTAGGAATGTTATCATTTTCTCTGTCATTCTTGAAGTGAGTCTTACAGACAGTTCTGATTTTTTTTTTCTCTATTATATTGCTCTTTTTTTTCTCTCTCTATTAGTTGGTTAGATAGATTCTTATTGAAGAGAGTGAATAGGTGGCACAATCATGGAAGAGATAGATTGAGTTGACTTGTGATTTAAGAACCTAGTCAGGACAAGGCAGAACAAAACAATGCAGGAGACAGCTAGGCCAGGAAATGATACTAATGGAACCCTCAAAAGAGAATTTCTTTTAATCTCTGATCTTCAATGTAAACAAAGAAACAACAGCAATATGAAAATGAACAACAGTGAAGGCAAAGTGTGGAATTGAAAAGAATGAAGCATAATAGAATGACAATCAAAGGAGAGATCAAGGGAGGCGAGCAATGACATTTTGAGAACTGCTTGTGAATTAGGTCCTTGGTATTGATGCTGACCTGGTCCCTCTTCCTTTTGTCGCCCAAAATTTGTGTTTGTGTTCAATTCATCCCAAATTTACTAGCAAATAGCAAAGAAATGATCTTCCAATCACTAGTGTCTATGAGGAAGCATTTATACTTCTGGCATCTAGGTCTCTAGATTAAGTGAAAGCCCTTAAGAATAGGTTGAAGCTGAACTAGGATGGATTTGCAATGAACAAGATGTTTTTACTAACTCATTGGAGGAGAAAAGATGAATTGACAATCAGTATATGAACAAGATCAATTTATTGTTAAAATTTTGTTGAGTCACTCGTTTGGGCGCGGCGCGGGGGGGAAGAAACTGGTGGATGGAAGGAATTACTTGGCGTAGTACTTTTTCCTAAAGACTGTTTTAGGTATGGCGAATTAAAAATTGGAGGAGAAGAGGATATTAATGTGATTTCTCTTATGGCTTTATTACACATTAATTCTTTGACCAAACATAATTAAGGTTGAGAAAATAGCACCAAGGTTGTAATTTCTAATGTGTTCATCTGCTCAATATTCTTTTAGAAGAGGATAGAATTTGAGGCATTTATTTTCTTGACATTTAACCATTTTCCTCTATGAACTCCAGACATAAGAGATTATACGAGTCCACATCTTTTAACACTTATGCAAGATTCCTTTGTAGTTGGACTTCTAGCTACTCTACTATCCAACCCCCATAATCAATTTATGATGTGTAACAACAACTCGGTTTCATTTGATAAATACTTATTCTTTAGAGTGGAATAGTGCATAATATGTATAACAATCATCATACTTACTATCTAACATATTTAAATAATTGCTCTTTTTTATGTATGTGTTGTTGGACACTGATAAGATTTGAATTATAGATCTGCTCTGTTATTGATGCATGATGCTTACAATCTATCCTTTAGAAATAAGTTTTTTTCCCCCCACTTTTAATAAAAAATCACATGGATTGTTGGACATTAACATGGGGTGAGATAGTGAAGTGGCAGTAGATTGGAAAATCTGGTGGGAAGCTAATAAGAGTTGAGGTGAGGAAATCAAGAAAAACATCAAAAGTAAGATCCAAAATGTCATCAAGGAATCTTCTCATCCCACTCCGTCAACCATGAAGAAACCATCTGAAAGGAGCCTTCTAGACTTTTCATTCCTCTAAAGGGACACATCATATATGATCCAGGTGATAATCCTTATAAGGAAGTAATACCATTACCAAGGTCTCTTCAGATTTTTTTTTTTTTTTTTTGTTTGTTTGTTGATTAAGCACTTGAGGGTCTTGGCAAACAATCTACAGTTATTTTAAAAAATCATAAATTTCTTTGGCTTTAATTAAAACACTCTCACTTTTGCATCTTTATTTTTAATGTGAATGACAAGAGGTTTTCACTGTTTGTAATATCTCTTATTTTGAATTGAGCATTCTATTGTTGAACATACCTTTAACTTGATTCTAGCATCTCTGATTCTAATTAAAACTTTCAGGTCTTTGCTGTTGGTTATGCTATCATGAGTACAAGATCATTGGATTTAAACTGGAAGACGAGGGCATTGCATGTTCTGCCCATGTTTGTCTTGCCCGGTCTATCTTCTGTAGTTTATTCAACATTTATGAGCTTCATGAGGATGTGTAAAATACCTAACCTCTGCCTATAACATATTTTCTTAAATTCTATAATTAAGGTTTTACATCGTGCTTGAGGTCCTGCCATTGTAAGGTTTGGGGAATACAGCTTCACGAATATATAGTGAAACTCCAATTTTTTGCTACATAAACAGACTTATCTGAGTCTGCTAAATGTGTTTGGTGGTTGTTACTTCATTGACTATTCAAATTATTATATTTTGCCACTTCTTCTGTTCAAATTTTATTTTCAAGCATGCCTACTAATAATAATTATTTAAAAAAGAAAATTAATAATTTTTGCTTGTAAAATGTGGGTCATTTGTGTCACTAAGATGGACAGAGTCTTGTAGATATTTCCTGCTTAGTAATGCTTAATGGGGGCTTCTTTACTTGGAATCGTGACTTTTTACATGTGAATGCAATCTAAATGCAGAATTACATACATGCATGTATATTTTAAATCCATTTTGCTTGACCCGGTGATGTCTGCATCTAATTAAGCCCTTTTAGTTTAACTGGATATGATTTCAGATCTAGATCTCCAAGAATGTAAAAGCATTTTGGTGACTTTGATTCTAGATGGAGATGTTGTTTCTTAGATTGGAACTTTCAGCTCTCAAGAGGAGGCTCAAAGCATTTTGTTAAAAGTCCTTATTCAAAATAATGGACTTGATGATTCACTGACTCAACTGAAGGGTTGATGATCGAAATCCTTGATATAAATCCTGTTGTTTTTGAAACCTGTTTTGACTATTGAAACATTAGTAGTCTTGTGAGTCATGATTTGAAAATTTCCCTTATGCTTCAAATGCTTCATAACACTAAACAGCTAGATGATTGAGAATGCTAATTTGCTT
Organism: Tinospora cordifolia; assembly: GCA_030144865.1. Classification (NCBI taxonomy): domain Eukaryota; kingdom Viridiplantae; phylum Streptophyta; class Magnoliopsida; order Ranunculales; family Menispermaceae; genus Tinospora; species Tinospora cordifolia. The sequence continues at coordinate 2,278 of JAJIYU010004265.1, read as the reverse complement.
TATAATATGTGTCTGTGAAGTTTAATATTTTTTTTGAAGACAAGAAACAAATATAATTTATATTGACAGAAAATTTAACAATTGATAAACTCAACCAAACTTAATAAGCCTTTTCCAAATTGCATGGGGAGCTTTAATAATCAATGCGTGTAAACTGTGTAGACACTTCACCATGATTCATTATTTTCTTGAAAGTTTCTTCTTTCTATGGTCAAAGGATTTATGAAATTCTGCTGTGGCATGTATTTTCAAGGATGCAATGTTCGATAATAGTATCAACCTACTAATGGAATGACATCCTTGATCTGGTGTGACTTAGCCCGCTCAGTACATTTAAGTTATGGTCGCACATATGTATGACACACTGAAGATCTCATTCTCTGCGACTATGTAGGTGATAGAAAGGATCAAAAAACTCTTGACAGATTGCGTGTGGAAAGGCAAGCAAAAATTGATGAACTTAAGGAGAGAACAAACTACTATATCACACAACAACTCATTCAGGTAGGGAAGAAGAACTACATATTTTTATTTTGTAGCATGCCTTCTGATAAATGTCTTGCAGGATGCAGCTCTTTGGGTAGCAAGGAGGAACTCCCTTTTTTTTTTGGCGTGTCTTACTAATTAATTTGCTTTACAAAGTGCTTTTCATATCACCATTGAACTAATATTTTGACAGCTTGTTTTGCATACTTCCTTGTTGCCTACTTAAGTGCTATATATTGTGAAAGCAGAGATATGATCCTGATCCAGCAGCAAAGGCAGCGGCGGCAACTGTCCTGGCATCTAAGCTAGGTGCCGATTCTGGCTTAAAGGTGTATGTTGGTGATGAATCCACCAAACTCAATCCTTCATCAGGTCAAAGCAACGATGTTGAGTTTGTGCACTCCAAAGGGTTGCAGAATCGTAAGCAACAACCTCTCAGCAGATCAAACAGTGTTGGAAGTGTTACAATATGTCAGTCCATTGAGGAAATGCCCTGTGATATTGGGCTTGCTGATGCTACAACTCCAACTGATGAACCGGTTGTCGTTGAACATCATCCAAAATCAATGGTGCAAGATGGGGGATGGATTGCTCGAATTGCAGCATTGCTTGTTGGTGAAGACCCAACACAATCTTATGCACTGATATGTGGAAATTGTCATATGCACAATGGTCCGTTGACATCATTACTATACCCAACTTTCCTTTCATGCTTTACAGCGGAAAAGAGTTTCTTTGAGTTTCTTTTTCCCCTTCTGGATGAAAATTATAATCATTCCGTTGCTTTTTTACTTTTTTATATCAAATTTTAATTAGTTAATTGATTTATTCTTTGCAGGGCTTGCTAGGAAAGAGGATTTTCCCTACATAACTTACTACTGCCCACATTGCCATGCTCTGAACAGGTCACGGCAACTAGAAGACCCTGCTTCTCCTCCCAGCTCCATCAACACAAGCTGCCCAATTCGAAGTAACAATGACAATGGCAAATCCTATATAGATCAGGACAAACTCTTGAGTGATAACTTAACTGCATCTACAGAAATGGCAGCAACGGATGAGAATGAAGCTTCCCCTGCGTCCAGTTAACTGCAGCAGGCTTTCTCAGGTCGTGAAACATGATCTCTCACCATCCAGTTAATTGAAGGCATTTTTCTGTTCCTCCTGCTACAAATCTAAGACTTATGCCTTCTCATTTATTGATGGTGTTGCCTTGGTGTCAGCCCAACTGTTAGTACCTTGCTAATATACATAAGATCTTGTGTTTGATGTCCATGGAGTTGAGAAAACTATGTTTTACAACTTTCAAAGCTACGGTGCAGGCTTTTATGGAGATAGCAAATGCTGGAACATGCAGAACCTTTGACAAAATCTTCTCGAAGAGGATTGACGGAGGTTTTTTCTGCGGTAATGAATCCTTATTCTATGGTGGGAATACGGCTTTTGTCTATAAGGTGCTTGTGGAATTTTTCGTGTGTAATTGTAACCAGGAATTTGGGGTCCCATTGTTAGTTTACCCCTCGTACCATAGTTATCATTAGTGACTCTTATGTTTGTAATTGTTATGCATTCTATCGTTACTAATATTAATGTTGAGAATAAACAAACAGAACTACTAACAATATCAAAATAAAAGTCCACAAAGAAGAAAATTGTATTGGAATGTAAAGTCCGGATAACTCTTCTGGCTTCTTGTATTTATCTTATTATTAATATATATGTTTCTGTTGCAAAAACAAAGAAGAATTCAGTAATATTCAGATCATAAACAAATTAAAGGGGCAAAAGAAAC
>JAJIYU010004264.1:0-24702 GCA_030144865.1 Tinospora cordifolia | reverse complement strand
TTTTTTTTTTTTTTTTTTTTTTTTTTTTTTTTTTTTTTTTTTTTGATTTTATATGTTTAGTTTTTTTGTTTTTTTTTTTTTTTGTGTGGGGGGGGGGGGGGGGGGGGGGTGGGGCGATACAAAAAAATAGGAATATTTAGAAAAATATTATCATTTTTGTTCATAAACAAAAATGTTAAAGTTAATAGCAAAAATTCTGAAAAATGGTTTAACATGAATTAAAAGTATATCAGGTTTTAAAAACTGCAGTTTTTAGTATAATATTGGCATAACATAGAAATAATTTGTGTATACAACATGATATCACTATTTAAAAACCGCAGTGTTGGTATTATTTTCGAATAATATCAATATAACATGTGTATACAAAAGGATATAGAGCTCAAAACTACAGTTTTTGGTATTATATTAGTATAACATAAGAATAATGTGTGTATACAATATGACATTAATGTTCAAAAATTGATCTGTTGGTATTATTTTCGAATAACATTAATATAACATATGTATACAAAAAGATATAATTATAAACTGGTTTGCTTATATTATATTAGTATAACATCAATATAACATGTGTATATAACGCGATATATATTCAGAAATTGATATGTTAGTATTATTTTCGAATAACATTAGTATAACATATGTATACAAATGAGTATCAATGTATACATTGTTCTAACATTTAGCTTAATAAACAATTATATAATATTAATATATAGTTAGTATAACACTATACAATACTAAAAAAAATTACTTTTGGTATACAGTCTTCAATTGTAATTACTATATCAAAACTTTTTTCATTGCAATATTTTATATACCAAATGTTGGTATAAATTTGTTATAATCTGAATACAAAAAAAAAATTCTAACAAAAGTTAGTATAATTTTGGTATAATCTAAATACAAAAGAAATAAAAAAATCTAACAATAGAAAGTTGGTATAAATTTGGTATAATCTGGATGCAAAAGAAATAAAAAATCTAACAAAATTTGGTATAACTTTGATATAATATGAATACTAAAGAAATAAAAAAAGAATCTGGTATATTCTAGTATAATCTGTATTGTGGGAGCCGATGACCGCTGCAACTCTTTGCCACCACTCAATGCCAACTCGTCGCCACCATTCAACGCCAACTTGTTGTCATTACTATTGTTCCTGCTCTTTTGAGTATAGTGCCACGAACAACAAAAAATAAAACAAAAAACAAAACAAAATACTAGAACATCAAATACTCCAAAACCCCAAATCCAGTGAGTTCAGATCAAGGAGCTATCCATCAACACCTCTCAATCTCACTCACGACAACAATAGAACATCATACAACCAAAGTTGCGTTCAAAGCCAAAAAAGCCATCACCAACACCTTGTTTCATCTACCAATAGTGCTGCTACAAAAGCCCTCGCCACGTTCTTCTTCTTCTTCTTCATATCAGAGCCAGAAAAGCCTTCATCGCATTCAGAGCAAGAAAAGCGCTCACCATTACTACTATTCTATTGAGTTCTTCTTCTTCTTCTTCTTTTAGATCCAGAAAAGCTCTCGCCATATTCAGAACCAGAAAAACCCTCACCACTACCACTGTTTTGCCCTATTATTTTTCTTCTTCATTTCAAAGCCAAATCTCGTTGTTTCTAGTAGCTGGTGAGTAGGGATTTCTCGTGCCTAAAAGAGGAACTTCCCAAATTTGTTGCGCAAAGGAACTTTTCAGATCTGTTCGAACCTAGATCTTGCATTCTCTGCACAGAAGATGAACTTTTAAGATCTGTTTGAACCCAAATCTTGAATCCTCTCTTATTGAACGAATAAACTTCTCAGATTTGTTGCTCATCGTTCTTCTCACTATTCATTTGTTGTTCGCTGACGATTTCCCACTGCACACCCTGTTGATTGTTGCTACCAGTCGCATTGGCTGGGTGTTGGAGATCTGCCTCTGGCTGCATTGTATTGCCCTTTGGTTCTGCTTCTCTGCCAAGAGCACTGACATTTGAATATTGAATATAGGGGTGTTCATCAACCCGATTAACCTGACCAAACCGACTAACTCGAACCTTTTGAGTTGGTTTGGGTTGGGTTTTCAACTATATTTGGGTTGGGTTGGGTTTTAAAATGCTCAATCCGAACAGTTTGGGTTGGGTTGTGGGTTTAACCCCCATAACCCGAACATGACCCGACCCAAACCGAAAAATATCGTAGGTTTTGTGCAATTGATTTTGGTTCTAAAATAAATATGATTTAAGGAGATAATGCATTTTGTTGCTTGGAAAGAAAGCATAAGCATGTTATTCAAGTTTTTGTATTAGATTGATGCATTGTCCATTATATATCTGATAAAGGGGCTTCTTGTACTCGTTTTATATTAGATTGATGCATTAAACTCCTTGTACTCGTTTTGTATTAGATTAATGCATTAAAAATTATTCTTTATTTATTACTTTGCCTATTGCTTAGTCATATGTAATATATTTATGGTATTCCTACTATTGTTCAATCTATTATTATTAATAAATATTCTTCACCTGTTTCAAATTTGTTCTGTCTAATAATTCTTCTTGTATATTTCTAAATCCTTATCTTCCTATTTAAATTTTTGCTAATGTTCTTCTCATTTCTTGTAATTTTTCTAATTTAGTCTCATAGCTTGTAGTTCATTCTTCTTATATTGCTTCTTCTTCATTTATAATATACTTACCTATACTTAGGCAAGGAATGTTATTTTTAAGTAAACAACTTGTAAAAATTTTGAAATTCAACCCGATAACCAAATCCAAACCGAACCGAACCCGAACTATTTGGGTTGGGTTGGGTTTAGTCGTAGATTGGTTTGGGTTGCGGGTTTACCTCAAATCCAACCCAAATCAACCTATGAACACCCCTAATTAAATAAACTGAAATGTATATAGTAGAGTGTCTTTATAGTCTGATATTTTTGATATTATGTAATATATCATATAATGTATTTAAAAAATAAAATACTTTAACGTTATTAAGTAAAAAAATGATATTTTCTGTAATTTTTTTTTCTTCGTCTTGGGTAATACACTACGTTGGCTTAGGTAAGCTTCCCGGGCTTGCGCTACTTTGCTTGCACGGACTGCCACCCGAGCGGCCCAAAATCGCGAGAGAGAGAGAGAGAGAGAGAACGGTCTCGAAAAGGAGCGAAACGACTGGAGAGAGGTGTTCCCTGGCTGGAAAGAGGGATTAGGGTTTGCAGCGAACCGCTCTCTCTGATTATTCAATTCCTCCAGATTCAAAACCTTAGGAGTAAGTGTTCGTCACTCGTTTCAACTTGTTAATTTCAGTTTCTTTTATCCTCAAGACTTTTTATTGTCTCCTGATTCGAGCAGATCCACCCACTCCTCGTCCTCTGGTTGTAATCAGTAACGGTTTTGAAGTCTTGCGATTTATTTTTATACTTTATGAGATTTATTGATTGATCCTGCAATTTTATTATTTGAATCAAAGAAATTGAGATGGAGGAGCCGAAGCACAAATCTAGGAGAGAGGATTCGGAGAGGAAGGAGGAATCAAAGAGAAGCGATCGAGATCGTGATAGAGAAAGAGGTGGCAAGGAAAGGAATGGAGAGAGACATAGAGACAGGGAGAAGACGAGAGATCGTGATTCTGAGAGGAAAGAGTCTAGGCGGTCGGAGAGAGAGAGGAGTGTTGATGATAAGTACAGGGAGAAACACAGAGATAGAGACAGAGAATCTCGGCATAAGGAGAGGGAGAAGGAGCGTACGCGGAGCCGTGAAGAGGAGAGGGAAAGAGCGAAGGAGAAGGGAAAAGATAAAGAGAGGGAGAGAGACAGAGAAGACAAAGAAAGGGAGGATAGAGAGAGGGAAAGAGAGAAGGAACGAGCAAGAGAAAGAGAGAGAGAAAGAGAAAGGGAAAGAGAAAGAGAAAGGGAGGAAAGAGAGCGTGAGAGGGAAGATAGAGAAAGGGAAAGAGCCAGGGAGAGGGAGAAGCGCCGAGATTTTGATAGAGATGAGGACAGAGATGGCGAAGATGGCAGAGATCATGATAGGAAGCGCAGGAGGCGAGAGGAGGATAACAGAGAAAGAGAAAGGGAGAGAGACAAAGAACCGCGGGAACGAGAGCGGAGTAAAGCAGATAGGCATAAGGATGACACTGATGATGTTCGAAGGAAAAAGAACGAAGAAGATGCGGATGACAAGGAAAAGAGAACTCGAGAAGAAGATTTAGAAGAAGAACAGCGTAAACTTGATGAAGAAATGGATAAACGGAGGAGAAGAGTTCAGGAATGGCAGGAACTGAGAAGGAAAAAGGAAGAAGCTGAGAAAGAAAAGCTTGGTGAAGCAAATCAGGAGGAGCCCAAATCTGGGAAGAACTGGACCTTAGAGGGAGAGTCTGATGATGAAGACGCTGGTCCAGCGGTGAAGATAGATGGTGATATGGACATTGATGAAATGGGTAAACCTGGTGTGGAAGGTGGGGATGCCATGGTGGCAGATTCTACAACAACTCCCACAACTGATGCACAGAATGGTGATGAGGGTTCAAATGAGGAAGAAGAAATTGACCCATTAGATGCTTTCATGAATTCTATGGTGCTGCCTGAAGTTGAAAAATTGAATAATGGAGAGGGCTCTTCCCATGATCCAGATAAGGTATCTGAACCCCAGAAAAAGGATAAGAAAGTTAGTCAAGTCAATGGTGGTGGTCATCCTGGGAAAGGAATGAATAAATCCATTGGAAGAATTATTCAGGGTGAGGATTCTGATTCTGAATATGAGGATGTTGAGAAGGAAGAAGATCCGCTTGAAGATGAAGATGATGATGAGTTTATGAAGAGAGTGAAAAAGACAAAAGTGGAGAAACTATCACTAGTCGACCACTCAAAGATACAGTACCCTGCATTCCGAAAGAATTTCTATATTGAAGTAAAAGAGATTTATAAAATGACATCTGAAGAGGTTGCAGCTTATAGAAAACAACTTGAACTGAAAATACATGGTAAGGACGTGCCAAAGCCTGTTAAGTCGTGGATTCAGACTGGTCTGATGAGTAAAGTCCTTGATACTATAAAAAAACTTGGATATGAGAAACCAATGCCCATCCAAGCTCAGGCATTGCCTATTATTATGAGTGGTCGAGACTGCATAGGTATAGCAAAAACAGGATCAGGTAAGACCCTTGCTTTTGTTTTACCCATGTTGAGACATATTAAGGATCAGCCACCAGTGGTGCCAGGAGATGGGCCAATTGGGCTTATAATGGCACCTACAAGAGAGCTTGTTCAACAAATCCACAGTGATATTAAGAAGTTTACCAAGGTGATGGGCATTAACTGTGTGCCTGTATATGGAGGCTCTGGTGTTGCCCAGCAGATTAGTGAATTGAAACGGGGAGCTGAGATTGTGGTCTGTACACCGGGTAGGATGATTGATATACTTTGTACAAGTAGTGGAAAGATTACAAATCTTCGCAGAGTTACTTACCTGGTAATGGATGAAGCTGATAGGATGTTTGACATGGGTTTTGAACCTCAAATCACACGAATTGTTCAAAATACGAGACCAGATCGCCAAACTGTACTATTCTCTGCCACTTTCCCTCGGCAAGTCGAGATACTGGCTAGGAAAGTTTTGACCAAGCCTGTGGAAATACAGGTTGGTGGGAGGAGTGTTGTGAACAAAGACATAACCCAGTTAGTTGAAATGCGACCTGAGACCGAAAGGTTCTTAAGGCTTTTAGAGCTGCTTGGTGAATGGTATGAGAAGGGGAAGATTTTGATATTTGTCCAATCACAGGAGAAGTGTGATGCTTTGTTCAGAGACTTGCTCAAACATGGTTACCCTTGCCTGTCACTTCATGGGGCCAAGGATCAAACAGATCGTGAATCCACCATTGCTGATTTCAAAAGTGATGTCTGCAATTTGTTGATTGCAACCAGTGTTGCTGCAAGGGGTTTAGATGTAAAGGAGCTTGAACTTGTGATCAACTTTGATGTCCCCAACCACTACGAAGATTATGTGCATCGTGTTGGCCGCACAGGTCGAGCTGGCAGGAAAGGTTGTGCAATTACATTTATCTCAGAGGAAGATGCAAGGTATGCTCCAGATCTTGTCAAGGCCTTGGAACTATCTGAGCAAGCTGTTCCTGATGATCTGAAGGCTCTTGCGGATGGGTTTATGGCTAAGGTCAATCAGGGACTTGAGCAAGCGCATGGGACTGGTTATGGTGGAAGTGGTTTCAAGTTCAATGAAGAGGAGGATGAAGTAAGGAAAGCTGCAAAGAAGGCCCAGGCAAGAGAATATGGGTTTGAGGAAGATAAATCAGATTCAGATTCTGAAGATGATGGAATTCGGAAAGCAGGAGGTGACCTCTCACAGCAAGCCGCCCTTGCTCAGGCTGCTGCTCTTGCTGCAGCTTCCAAAGCAAGCATTGTTTCGTTGCCAGCCCCTGTCTCGGCTGCTCAATTACTTTCAAATGGAGGGATACCTGTAACTTTGCCTGGGGTATTGGGTCTGCCTATACCGGGTGCAGGTGCAATATTGCCCGGCGCTGTCCTGCCTGTGGCTCCTAATGAGGGTGCAGCGAGGGCAGCAGCATTGGCAGCTGCAATGAACTTGCAGCATAACCTTGCAAAAATTCAAGCAGATGCCTTGCCTGAGCACTATGAAGCAGAATTAGAAATCAATGATTTCCCTCAGAATGCTCGGTGGAAAGTGACGCACAAGGAAACCTTGGGTCCAATCTCAGAGTGGACTGGTGCTGCAATTACTACAAGGGGGCAATATTATCCTCCAGGTAAGATCACAGGACCAGGTGAGCGCAAACTCTACCTGTTTATTGAAGGCCCAACTGAATCATCAGTGAAAAAGGCAAAAGCTGAAGTTAAACGTGTCCTGGAGGATATTACAAAACAGGCATTATCACTTCCAGGTGCATCCCAACCAGGCAAGTACTCTGTTTTGTGAGACTTGGTTGTGACACAACTGCTAAACTCGTCATTATATTGCTTCGTCTGGCTGTCGCCATTAAGCTGCCAATATTTTGTTCCTTGCTTGTGTTTTTATACTCTAAAATAGCTGCCGGGAACTCAAATGTGTAACCTTTATATGCTTTATTTTTGTTTAGCATCTGATTTGGGTGTCTAACATTGTCATTAAATGGGATTACAGATAGTGGCAACTGAAATGTTCTTTTGTTCTGTTGTGAAGCTGGCTGTTGTCTCACTTTTTTTAAAAAAGTTATTAAACCAGATGGATAAAAGAATATTTATTTTCAAATATGGACAGTAAAAGACATACAAGTTATTTTTGAAGAAAAAGATGCCAGACTTTTGGCTTTTCATAGCATGTCAAGATTGATGATTGAAATATTATGATGTGATGACAATATTTGGAAGAAGTTGTGTGTTGTTGCTTTCTCTTGCTTTCTGTAGAGTACTTACTTTGACAAGATCTTTGAAGTTTTGTTCTTCTTGGTCTTTCCCCGTTTGATTTGTCTTTTGTTTATCCTTTTGCGCGAGGGAATTCTCTGAACTTTTGTGCATGCCGTGCAATTGCGCATCTTTGCTCCACTTGATCAAGAAGCTGTGTTCTGGATGGCATCATGGTGGGAGTCCATTCCTTCTGTATCATTTGATAGGGGAGATAAGGGTTAAGAACTATTTTATTGCTATCTTCCGGTTCCAACTGTGGGATCTGATCTTAATGTTTTATCTGTTTTGTAGGTATATTTGGGATGTGTCAGAAATTCTTAATTGGTCAGCTTTATTCATGCTGTCTGAGTGTCTGTTAAGCTTCTTGTTTATCTTATTTTCTTGCCTCACTTAGAAGGGGCTATACTTGTTCACAGTTCAATGCCTTGTTTATTTGATACGTTCTTCCCACCCCTTTTCATTTATTTTTGGCTTGATCTTCAAATGTATTGCCCTTTTGATGGAAGGAGATCCTATGGATTTTGCATATACCTCCTGGCTAATCTTACCCCTAAATGCATTACTTCCCAAGCTGTTGCTACGAGTGAAATGTTAAATTTGTATACCTTAATTCTTAAGCAAGCCTCTCCTATTTGATCCCGAAATCCTAATTTTTGTCGCTGCTTCAATTAAGAGTCATTAGAAAGGGAAAAAGGAGAAGAGATGTACCTTTGGCTCATGTGCAGGAAATCGTGTTTGCTGATTGTAACAAATAAGTAGTTACATAGTTTGAGCTAGTATGGCGATTTATTTGCAACCCAAATCTGTCGTTGCTTTGGAATTTTCACCGAAGGTCTCATAGTTATTTGGAGTATTTCTTTGGATGCTTCTACTATGCTGGTTGCCCTCGAATGGATACTTATCTCGCGGCCGCTAGTTCTTGTACTGACTAAACTAATTCATGCAATCAAATGTTCTTGTTAAAACAATTTATTTACCATCAGGAGGAATCGATTCCTTGATAATCTAAAATATACTTCACTGAGATGCGTTTGTGGTTCTAATCCAGCTTACTACGTCATTCAATAGCATTTTATTATAAGATATGATGGGATATTTGACTATCAAGTTTTATGCAATTGCCTTGAAATTTACTGCTTATAAACTATTATCTTCTGCTGGCTACACTACCCCCCTAAGGCTATTCAAAGAACCATTAAATCTAATTCTTTTCAAGGTGTTTGTCACTATTTTTTCTTTTGACTTTCTAATATTTCTTTTCTTCCTCATTACCCCTTGTCATCCTCCTTATTCTTTATTTTGATAAGATAAGATAGGATGATATATAAAAATTTTTAAAAAATAAAAGTAAAAAAAATTTAGATGGGATAACTTAATTTTACTAAAAATGGTAAGTTTGAGTTATCTTACTAATATAGGATAAATCAATGGGCGCATGTAGTTTCAAACACTTGATTAGGAAAAAAAAAATCGTCCATCCTATCTTAATTGTGGATACCAAACGGGCCCAATATGTATTTGTAAGTTATTTTTAATCTTTTCCTATGAAAAAGCTATTTTGCAAAATGTAGATTTGCGGGGTTTTATAGCTGAATGAGACCCAGATTATTGGGTTTCACAGCCTAGGTTTCAAGTAGTTGTGAAACCTGGATCTTTGTTTTTTTAACCCTTTTTTTTGGTAAATTTTTTATTTTTAAGTTTTTTTTATTTTAATCTTTTGGTTTTTGTTCTAAACATACTGAAACATATCATTTAAAGAAAAGTATTTGAATGCTGAAACAAGACGAACAATGAAATGTAATGGGGTTTAGCATTAATTGAGATTATTTTAGAAAATATTAAAAAGGTTGTACTAGGATGTAAGTAGTGTACAAGTAATGACCACGTAGCTGCCCTCCTTTATTATAACAAGAACCAACTATTCATATAAACTATAACGTTCCTTTCATGATCATCCAAATCAAATCATTTCTTGTATAAATTGATTGCCTTTGATTAAATTATCCTGAAAAAATAAACAAATTATAGAAAATTTTACTAAGCCCTCACGCAAGGAATTTTCTTCATCATATCATGACAAGGAACATTGTGTTGATGACAATGACCAGTCCAAAAAATGGTATCATGTTAGATAATTTATAACAGATTGGTCTCTCTAAGTTTGCTAGTTTGCTAGAAAATAAGTATTTGACTATTTTATTTATTTATATTTCTTGGTTTGTTAAATTAATAACATATTCAATAAAATAACTTGACAATACTCATAGTGTTAATTAAAGGGTATAATAATCATTTATCATCAATATGTGACTAAATAATAATTAATAATTTTCGAGGTATTCAGCTTGAGTGGTTTAAAGAATATTTTTTTAAACAAGGTGTATACTCAAAATTATATTATGAATAGAATAAAAAATTTTATAGGGAAAACTTGTATAATTTGTAAGATTTTTATTGGCTTGCCTTCAAATTAGGCAAATGAAGTTTAGATGTTAAAGTCACCAATCAAAATAAATGAATAAATAAATTATTTAAATAATTAATCGAAGCTTTTTTTATGATCAAATAGAGAATTGGCTTATGAACTTTTAAAGCAGTAGCACAAGAAAAAAAGAAACAAAAAAAAAAAAAGAAAAAAAAGCAGTAGTAAATCGTAATTAGATTACAATTACGAAACAGCCCGGCCTCATCATTATTCTGTGATAACTAATATTGCCAGGTATCATCACCGTGAACTCATCATCACATCAACGGCCAAGATAAACTCACCGCTCTTTTAGTCAAAATACTGAATCATTGCCCTAACCTCCCGTCCCTTGCTTCCTCTTCTTCTTCTTCTTCTTCTTCCTCCTCCGCTCTCCTCTGCAACTCCTCAAAAACCCCACGATTTCCCAATTTTACCTCAAAGCCATCTTAAGCCTAAAACAACAAAAACAAGTCCTTAAAAACTTCAGCAATAAAATCTTCTTTGAAGAAGAACTCCTTGTGCGTTTACAGCAGGAACTCATCAAGTTATTCTGAAGTTCTGGGTTCAGACGATGCTGTCGAATGCTGTTGATCGTGTTGCTTACGGTTAGTGCTTCTTCTTATTCTTAAATGTGATTTAATGTCTTGATTCCCTGTTCCTCGTGTGGAATTACACCTCAACAGTGTAAATATTTCGTGTTGTTAAAAGCCATGGAATTTGAACCTTTGAACATGGGAAATGAGGTTATTGAATTCGATATGGGGTTAGAAGACGATGCTGTAGATATCGAGCATCCTATAGATGAAGATGATATGTTTGAGAGTTCCGTTGGTAGGGATTTATATATTCCTGAGGGTGATACGAATCTCGAACCTTACGTTGGGATGGAATTTGAGTCGGAAGAGGCTGCCAAAGCCTTTTACAATTCGTATGCTCGTCGAGTCGGGTTTAGCACTCGTGTTAGCATGTCTCGCCGCTCAAGGCGGGACGGAGCCATCGTACAGAGGTCATTTGTGTGTGCTAAAGAGGGTTTTCGTGTTGAAAAGGAAAAGCCCAGTGGTGATGGTAAGGTCAAGCGGCCTCGTGCTGTAACTAGAGTAGGCTGCAAAGCTATGATGGCACTCAAGATACAAGATTCTGGGAAATGGATCGTTACCGCATTTGAAAAAGAACATAATCATGAATTAGTTCCACCCGATAAAGTACATTGCTTGAGGTCTCATAGGCATGTATCAGGAAGCGCTAAGGCACTGATTGATACATTGCAAGCGGCTGGGATGGGACCAAGTGGGATTATGTCTGTGTTGATTAAGGAATATGGTGGAATTAGTAATGTAGGGTTTACTGAGCGGGACTGTAGGAATTACATGAGAAGTAGTCGCCAGAAGACTCTTGGAGGAGACACCCAAATTCTATTGGACTATTTGAGGCATATGCATGCGGAAAATCCAGCATTTTTCTATGCTGTGCAGGGGGATGAGGATCAGTGCATGAGCAATATCTTCTGGGCTGATCAGAAGGCCAGGATGAATTATACTTACTTTGGAGACACAATTACGTTTGACACTACTTATAGATCAAATCGGTATAGGTTGCCCTTTGCTCCCTTCACTGGTGTCAACCATCATGGGCAACCTGTGCTGTTTGGTTGTGCTTTTCTTGTAAATGAATCTGAAGCTTCGTTTGTTTGGTTATTTAATACCTGGCTTAAAGCTATGTCAGGTCGTCCTCCAGTCTCAATAACTACTGATCATGATCGTGTGGTTCGGTCTGCCATTACACAGGTGTTCCCAGATACCCGGCATCGTTTCTGCAAGTGGCACATCTTCAAAGAAGGTCAGGAGAAGTTGGCACATGTGTTTCTAGAATTTCCAAATTTTGAGGCAGACTTCCACAAGTGTGTGAACTTGACTGAATCAACTGAAGAGTTTGAATCTTGTTGGCTGTCCCTCATCAATACATATGATCTTATGGAAAATGAATGGCTTCAATCAATATATAATGCCCGCAACCAGTGGGTCCCTGTATACCTCCGGAGTACGTTCTTTGCAGAAATGTCTATTACTCAACGGAGTGATAGTATGAACTCTTATTTTGATGGATATGTAAATGCATCAACAACATTGCAACTGTTTGTTAAGCAGTATGAAAAGGCTCTAGAAAGTCGACACGAGAAAGAAGTAAAAGCAGATTACGAGACAATGAACACCAACCCGGTGTTGAAAACTCCATCACCCATGGAGAAACAAGCCGCAGATCTCTACACAAGAAAATTATTTATGAAATTCCAAGAGGAGTTGGTTGAGACCTTGACATTCATGGCAACCAAGTTGGAGGACGATGGTCCTGTAACCAAATATCGAGTTGCCAAATTTGGGGATGACCACCGGGCTTACATTGTAAAATTCAATGTTGTTGAGATGAAAGCTACTTGTAGCTGCCAGATGTTCGAGTTCTCAGGCCTTCTTTGCAGACATGTTTTAACAGTCTTTAGAGTGACAAATGTCCTTACTCTCCCAGCTCAGTACATTTTAAAACGGTGGACAAGAAATGCTAAGAGCGGGGTTGTGTTAGAGGAACGTCCTGGTGATTTGTTGAATAGTTACCGAGAATCACATACTGTTAGGTACAACAGTCTGCGGCATGAAGCTCTGAAGTATGTAGATGAAGGGGCGAAAAACATAGAACTTTACAATGTGGCAATGGATGCTCTGCAAGATGCTTCAAAAAAAGTTGGCCTTGCAAAAAAGAACGGTGGTAAACTACCAACTGTCAATGGAAGTGGTCGAGAAAATAGTGTTGATGGAGCTTATAGCAGTGGAAACCAATGGGCTCTGGGTCAACCTCAATCTGCAGTAAGTTTTTCCTCTGTTTATTGTCATAAAATGCTTGCTTCTCTGTTTTGACTACAACGTGTGTCAAGTTTCTAACTCTAATTTTTATATTTCTTTATAGAAATATTATAATGTTTCTAGATTCTAATAAAATTTATATTTCTATTGAGACTTATAATTGTTCCAACGCACTGCTTGTTTTGTAGACGCCCTTTGTCATTTGGTGTTTTCATTTTTGATAATGGGTGCTGTTGGGTTTTTATTTTATGCGCCAGTTTGCTTTCCTTTCTTTGGAATAAAAATAAAAAATATTATGGAAGCATGTGTGTGGTGTTGGACAATTTAAGCCATATAATCTTAACACAATCTTATCTGATGAACAATCTTATCATGTTCTTTGCTAGTTGCAAATTAGTTTGTTTTTTCTATTAATTTCTATTATGGACGCATGTATTGATCCTATCATGTATGCATATTTCTCCGTGGCTCTTAATACATGACATATTGTTTGTTATTGTCATGGTTTTGAAAGTAGGTTAATGTTGGTTGATGCCAATATAATAATTATTGATATTACCTATAAAATATGGATATGCTTGCATATATATGAGAATTGCTGGTAAAAATTAGTTGGTCGAAGACAAAAATCTGTGGCATCACTTGCAGAGCCCAGAAGCTAGCCTTTCCTACATCTTTCCTTCTTTCATGGAAGGGCTCTTACGAGTGAACCCATTTTATGAATGGATTCAGTTAAAGTCCCATAACTAAATATCTTTCAGTAATTTAGAATCTTCATTTGACATTTAGGTGATGCTATGGGGTCTTATCACACTTGAATCTTTAATTCTCATGTGCTGTTGGCTACTATGGTTTATATGCATCATATCATCACCCTTTGCATGGCATGATCCATTGTAATAATTCTGCTTCATTCCATGCATCTTAAGAGGATGAGTTTCGTAAGTTTGTAAATGGTGCATAGTTTGGACATTATGTGCTTCATGGATCCCTTATTCCTTATCTTCACGGTTGTTTGTGAAGTCACTGAGCTTCGCAATCTTCAAAGCTCTGAAACTGCTTTTGAGTTTCTGTAGATGACAAACTAACTATACCATTTTGTTATATGGTTGAAACGACACAATGATTCAGCTGTGGACAGTGGTGCAGTAAATGATGCATCTTACTGAGAAAGTGATTGTTTTGTAGGATGACAAGGATAAGAAACTAAACGAATTGTCTCGGGAATTGGATCGAGCAAATCGAAAGTGTGAAGTGTATCGAGCAAATCTGCTTACAGTCTTGAAAGATATTGAAGAACAGAAATTACAGCTGTCAGTAAAAGTCCAAAATATAAAGCTTGGAATGAGGGACTGATACCTGAAATTCCTCTTTCATCTTCTTCCCCCTCCCTCCCTCTCCTTTTTTTATTTTTATTTTTAAATTAATCTTGTATTTACAACAGGGTTATATAGCCAAACTGTTCTTGTTCAGTTAGCAGAAATTGCAAGTGCATTGTTGTGTTAAGCATATGTGTATGTACTCGACCGCTCTGTATTTTGAGTTGATAGTTCCATTCAAGTCATTTCAATGGTCGGGTTTGTAATTCAATTAAATGATGATTGTTGAGATCTGTTATGTTATAGAATTCAATGTAAATAAATGCTATTTCTCTTTCAAACTGCAGAACTCAACTCTATTTTGTCTTCGTACCTAAAACTATCTCTTCGTATCATCCTATATTTCCACAAAAGAAAGGAATAAAAGTCCATGTTTTACGTGTTTAAAAAGAGATGTTTGGAAGGGAAAATGATTGTAACCTGATACCTTGGCTGTTTGATTATAATATTGTTCTTCACCTGACGAATAATTGTATATATGCGAAACTTTCTATACCAAGTAGAGATGACAATACACCAGATTACCATGTCTCATTATAGAAAAAAGAAAAAAATACCTCTAATTTATCATACCACATATTAGCATGAATTAAAAAAAAAAAAAGAAAAATTAGCTGTTGGTCTAGTGTACCTTGAATTTGATATAGATTCACATATAAATCAGTGGTCAAGGCAAAAAATGGACTTAGGTGGTAAGCATCTCTGTAAGGCAATGCGAGATTTAATGTAAACTACATAAAAAAAAAATTATTTAAAAGTTACGTAAAATATATATATTTATTTTTTAACATATATTTGTATAAAATAAATAATATATTATTTCTTTTAATATATTATTTTAATTTTATTAATTTAAGATTAAAAAAAAAACATTTTCAAACACCTCTTATAGCACCTTAGATGCTTTCAGACCATTGGTAGGAACTACGTTACTCATTTTAACCGTATAGCATAATTCTATGGACAAAGACATGGTATTGAATACTAAAGCAGTTGTGTGTCTGCATATATGTGTATTGAAGCGGTTCAAGCCCTAAGCCCGAGATTGGGGATTGTTTAGAGTAGGGCTAAAATTGGCCTACAAGTGGCTCTCTTCACCTTATGATTAAATCCTACTTTTATCCTTATATAAAATGTATAAACTACCTTTTATTAAACACTCCATTTATCATCCCAAATACCCTTATTCACCTCATCCTACCCCACTAATCGGTCCCACCATCCCCTCATCATTTTCGACGAGCAACAACAACTTTTCAACAAGCTTTCGACAAGCTTTCCGTCTAATTTTCTACAAAGTTTGCATTTCTAAATAAGGTTTTAAGTTTATAATAGTGAAAAAAGTGCACCAATCTAATGGTATCCTTTTTTATTTTTGATGTTGAAGTTAGGACTCATTTAGATCGAGATTTAGTAGATTTTTGAAAGAAATGACACAAAAAACGAATTCTACAAGCACTATAGGCATGGATGAGGTATATTTCAAGCTTCGTGTAGTTAAAAAATCGTGTTTTTAATGGTTTGTTTTAAGCACTGTCTCGGTCTTATGTGGCTGAGACTCGTGTGGAGAATCTTAGTTAGATGTGGCCGAACCGAGACTCACTGTGCCTGTTGCATTCAAAATTTTTTTGTTTTCTTAACTAATTAATATTCATTTTGATAATTTTAGATAGAAGAAGGATGCAGTGATATTATTGTCGATTATATGAAACAATTTACACCGGCGGGACCATTTAGGTCAAGAGGAAAAATGAGCTTGTGGGCACAAAATTAGGAAAAAATTAATAGGTTTATTGTGATTATAGAGAACTCTGATGCCAGAAGAAATGGTAGATGAGCAAGAGTAAATATTGCTTGTGAAAGATATGAGATGTATCAAGAAAAAAGTAGAAAGACAATGTGTTCATAGTGAAAAAAAAAGTAAAAAGAAGATCGAAGATAGAGACTAAAGGTAACTCCAACCCATTCCTCCAAATTTGGAGGGACCACTCCTCCAAATTGGGCCCCACCTCCTTTTAAATTCTAATTCATTTCTAACCCATCTCTTTATATTTACACTATTCCTCCTTTAAAACAAACATCTTCTGAGAATTTTTTTTAATCTTATTTTATATTCATTTATATTATTTACTTTAAAATTAATATTTCTACATACATATTTTATTATTTTGTTATATTTATAAGTAAATAAATAATACATAATTTTTTATAATTTTTATATTTTAAATTAAATTAAATTTACATTATAAAATTATTATTAATACATAAAAATTATTAATATACATCTAATTATTATTAATACTTTTTATTAATGTATTATTAATGTACTTTTTAGTAATATATTATTAATGTATTAGGTATGTTGTAGTAGTTATAATTTTTTTAATATATAAAATTAGTTATCAATTAATATAAATTTTAATATATGATAAAGTTAAATTTATATTATTTAATTAACTTAAAATAGATATTAAAAATAAAAACAAGAAATTTTAAAAAGTTACCTATTCAAAATTTAAATAACAAAAATTTAAAAAATTTAAAATGAAACAAAAATTAAAAAAGGGGGGGAGGTGTGGGCCCCTCCCCCCTCTGCGAAAATCAGGAGGAGAGAATGGTGTGGGTTGGAGTAACCGACCCACACCATTCCCTCAACCCATGTTAACTTTGGCATGGGTTGGAGTTACTTTAAAAAGTGTGATTTTTTCTTTTTTTTTGAATAAAAAAATTTTGAATGATGGTATATGAATCTTAATAGTAACATGTGATACTCACAATTATTTGTTAGTAAAATACTTTAAAAGTCACTCATATGCGGATTGATGTCAAGTTATAAATGTAAAAAGACAATGTACGACCAAAAAAGATACTAATAACATTAAAAGAAAAAAATATGATAGATTCATTCACCTTATGGGCTATTTAACAAAAGTAAAGATTAATATAAGCTAGAGACATGACACAAATATAATAACTATTATACTTATTAAATAAAACAAAATACACCAAATAACATATTTGTTAAAGTGAAAGTAATGTAATTAAAAGACTATAGAGAGAGGATCGAGACAATATCTTCGCAATAAAGAATCTATTGCTCGCGATTCTACAACTCCGGCGGTGACACAGCTTTGGCATCACAACAGTTGTAAAAGCACTTTCTAAGGCTGGTACAATAGATTTTCGGAGAAAAAACTAGTAATTTAAGACTACGAAGGTGGTTTCACGAGTGGCGGCAGTCGTTGGGTTGCTCGACGGTGAAGAAGGGTGAAGAAGGGGTTTGTTTT
This sequence comes from Tinospora cordifolia, assembly GCA_030144865.1. NCBI lineage: Eukaryota > Viridiplantae > Streptophyta > Magnoliopsida > Ranunculales > Menispermaceae > Tinospora > Tinospora cordifolia. The sequence continues at coordinate 7,301 of JAJIYU010004264.1, read as the reverse complement.
AGGTGGGTAGTGAGGTTATAAATAAGGGTAGTTTAGGTTTTTAGGAATATAAGGTGACTACGTCATTCTTTTAAATTAGGTAATTCGGTGGGGTGAACTAATCTCAAATACGGGTTGATTACCAAGAGAGAAAATCTCGGCATCGCAGTGATAGCCTTCTCATGCTCTGCAAATGTTCTTAGTTGAGCTCTTGTAACATCTACTGTTGTTTCCATTGCCTGTGACATGTTCGATGATGTTACTCTAAGAATGTGTTTCTTTATTGTCAATTTAGCTGTAACAAGAGATCTTATTTCGCAAAAGCTTCGTGCATTGAAAACTCTCAACGTGTTGATGACAGGAAGTGAGAAATTGTGGGAATGAGCGAGAAGAATAAGACCGACATGGAGTGCGCAGTTGAAGGAATTATAGAGACCCAGGTACTAAAACTTATCTTGCAATTGTTTTTTTTTTCTTTTTTTAAGAAAAATAAATAAATGGTCGTTACTTTCTCATTTCCAATTCCTTCTTAAACCTTTTCAAACCGATCGAAAAAACATTGGTGACCTAATAGCTAGCCGTGTTCCTAGTTTCACTGCAATATTATTGATAAGGTATAGTTGATGTAAATTCTTGATGACACGACTGAAGGAAATAAAAAGGATGGAGTTTTTGATCCCTTGGCGCATGAATCCATGTTTCTTAAAAGAGGAAGATGCCCATTTAATTTGTTTTTGTTGAACTCATAGTTACTGCTATTTATTGATGGGTTTTAAAAGAAATTGGAAATTTGCAAGAGAATCATACCAAGTTGGCAAGTTCAATTAGGTACATGACTTCAGTTTCACCTTTTAAATTTCTTCCAACATGCTCACAAACCCAATTTCCTTAGGATACATAAGAATGGAAATTAAAACAAAAAAGAGCTAATTTTGAAGCTATGGTGAACATTGGCAAAACTTGGGTTCTTCATACTTTACATTAGATTTTTTGTTGAATATTATACTGTTCATGTTTCATATTATCTGAATCTAATATGCTGTGTTGTCTTGCAGCATGTTGAGGCGCTTGAAATTCTGCTTCAAGGCCTTTGTGGAGTTCCAAAAGAACGCTTTAGGGTCCATGAGTTGTGCTTAAAAAGTGGACCAAACCTTGGTGAGGATTATCTTTTGTTTGCATCGGTGATAAGGGTACTTCTTCATTGTATTGTTGTCACATATCATGTCATACATGTTGGTCCATGTGGACTGTCCAGCGCTCCAACTTTTGGACTAGTTGTATGGTATGTTCCAATATTGTTAATGCATAGCCCGCCTACAAACCTCATTTCCATTGCTTAGATAAGTTTTTTTCTTTTTCTTTTTTTTTTTTTTCCATAGGTCATGCTTATGTGTAGCCATAATCTATGTTCCCAGGACCAGTATCCTCAGAGGTTCGAGTCTTGTGCAATCTAGAACAGCCTAAACCCACATGGTAAGATCTTGATGGTTCTACTTTGAATTGCAGAGAACTTTACACTTTACTGTTAATCCCTGGAAATTATGAAAAATATAGGACTGTTCGACATGTTGGGGGGGCCATGAGAGGCGCTGGTGCAGAGCAAATTTCTGTTGCAGTAAGGAACACATTGGAAAGCAAAGCTAGCAAAAATGTGCTTCGGTTCTTCTACGCACTTGGTTACAAGCTAGAGTATGAGCTTCTGAAGGTGGGGTTTGCATTCAATTTCCAAAGGGGTGCCCAGATCAAAGTTACTGTTAGTTCAATTAATAAAATGTTGAAGCCACATTCTGTGGACGAGACCAGCCCACTTACCCCTGGTATACAATTGGTTGAGGTCACAGCTCCTGCATCTGCTGATACTTACTCTGAAGTGGTTGCTGCCATTTCATCGTTCTGTGAATATCTTGCACCGTAAGACTCCCTGGCCCTATTATAAGATAAGAATTGTTATATTAGATGCCATAACCCAATCGTGCAGGTACTTTATATTGATTTTGCTAACTTTAACTGTTCTTTAGGCTCTTGCATTTATCGAAGCCTGGTGTCTCCACTGGGATTGTTCCCTCTGCTGCTGCTGCTGCTGCCTCTCTATCAGATCGTGGAGCTAAGAACTCGTAGAAGCTTCCCTGGGAATAGAGCTGTTGTGAAGGTTATATTCTTGTCACGGTATCCCTCTCTCTCACACACATCTCACTCCTGCTTCATTGTTGAGTTTGCCATTTCTCAGTTGTAATGGATCCTTGAAATCTATCTACAATTCCGAATTTATGATTGAAACTCAAAACTACTTCAATTCAAAGTGTGGGCTGTCTCGAAATTCATCAAAGCCTTCACAGAACGTGTCAAAGGTGAGCAGCTGCAGTTGAAATATACGTAATTATCTTTTTTTTTTTTTTTTCAACATTTGCTTTGTCATAAGAAGAAAAAACTACATCTGAGAGAAAACAGTTTATTTTGACACTTAGCTCCGTAGACAAGTGAAGCTCGGTAGTTGTCAATGCAATAATAGGAACAAATAGGATAAAAGGGTCATTTCAGAAGCCTCTTATCAGTTTGCCAAATTTGCGTATTTCCTTTATTCCCATCATCTTAGTATTCAAAACCATCTATCGCCTTTATCAATAATATGCACACTAAAGAGTAATATGACTATCAAATAGATAAAAATGGAAGTGTCGAATCATTAAGCTTATTCAGTATCTAGCCAATAAATTATTAAGCAACTTGCTAGAATACATAGATCAAGAAGGGGCTACGAATATAAACGAGGTATGTATTAGAGAATTCTTAATTGCAGATCAGGATGACCAATCCTAGCTTTGTTCCTTTGAAATAGGTCTTGAATTGCTTCAATGAATTTACCATGAACTTCATCTACCTGGAGAATCAACCAAATAAATAAATGAAGAGGTAAACCACAATCATATAATATTTCGTGTTCATGAACAAATAAATCTGACCATAAGTAGAGAGAAAAATAGTTAAATATCCTTAGTTAGTCGAGGGTGGCCTGAGTAATACCTCTTCCATTGTTGGTTGAGGATTTTTCTTGAGATCAATGGGTCTACCCACCATAACATGGATTGGATTTTGATACGGCAGAGGCGATCTGGAATTTTTTTTTTTTTTAAAAAAATAGATGTCAAACATAGAGTAGCATATAATAATTGATAAGGCAGGGGTATGTATGAGGATGAACAAAAGTAGATTTAGTTTAGTAATACATACCCAATCATTCCCCAGAAGACCATGGGAGTGAATTTGATAGCTCTAGAAGTGCGAATGTACAACCTCCCACTAGGCTTCCACCACTTATACACACTGGTCTGCAGTACCCATTGCATTGCACATTTATATTATACTATATATAATAAAAAAAAGTGGGAGTGAGCTTAATTTATTAATACTATTTTATTTTGTTTTTTATTTTTTATTTTATTTTATTTTTGCTGGTGCTCCAACTCTTTTGCTGAATTTTGATTTTGTGGTTAAGACAATTTTCTGTTTATTCCCAAAAAAAAAAATTATTACTCGCCATGTTCTTGCTTACGAACTTGCATGTTAACCAATTAAGATGGCCCTTTGGTTCAAACAAGTCACTTAATTTTGTGAAAGAGTCATATATACCTGACCAAAGCAGAAAACTGGAACCAGCGGACGGCCCATCTCCATAGCAACACGAACAAACCCTTTTCTAGCCTTTAAGAAGGCTACCTAAACCGAAAGTGAAGCATATATTATCAGATGCCATGTAGAGTTGATGAGGTTGGGTAAAGAGATGGCTATGAAACTAAAAGGTTTTAGATTTAACTCGTCACAGTCTTATCTTACAGGGCATTGAAGGGTCAGGGAGAGGCCTAATCCCTTCTGGTGTTGTGATGGAATTGATTATATAACTAAGAATTGACATTGTATCTATTCAAATTACACCATAGTTAGCATGAAAGTGCCATAAGAAGTGGAAATGAGGAAAATAGAAAAGAGACCTCTGATCTTGGTTCCATGTAAAATGACTCCTGCGTCCCACCAGGCACAATGATGCAACTGTAGCCAGCAGCCAAGAGAGAGCTGAAATTCTTCTTTGATGCTGGCGCAAGCCCCAGCCATGCCCACACATGCCTCAGCATTGGTATATAGAAAATCTGTTCTTTTATTATTTATATGGAAAGATGGTGAATGATCAAAACTTTCTTTGATATGTGGAATAGATTTCATTGATAATGCTTAACAAAATCTTACAGCACTGCTTGCAAGGAACTTCATCTTGGGCAGAGGCAAGAAACCCTTCTGGCTTGCAAGAGCAAAAACTCCAATTGGGAATACAGAATGTGGCTCTAACCCAAAGACTGCACCAACGGATTCAATTTAACTTATTTGCTTAAAGAACCCAAAATAAATAAATAATCAAAAGTTATGCGTTACTATTACCGTATGCTTGGTTAGGATTAAACGAATTCAAATCCTCCACATGTAAAGTCACAGGAAAATAGCCACACACATGCTTGCAAACATACCTGAAAATTGGAATGCCTTCCTTTCAGTATTCAACAATATTCTTTTGTTGAACCGCTATCTTTTTATTATAATATATCAATGAGGGGATCTATAAAAGATAAAACCTTACAGCCATGTTACTCTAGAAATCCTTTATGCCCCAAAACTTACCAGGGCTAAAACCCACACCATGTGGAATACGGCAAAAGGTGGATCTCTAGTTTTATTTTTATTTTTCCAATCTTTCTTTCTCATCATGTTGTCAGCGTGTTATCAAGTTTGGACATGAGTTTGAGGACGTATCCTTGGTCATTTTGAAATTATAAGGTTGTATTTGGTACATGAGAAAATCTTACTTTCTCATGTTTGATTGATAAAAATAGTGGTTAAAATATTTTCTCTGCCCAATAACCTCACACTAAAATTTTTTCAGCTTAAAAGGTTAAAAAAATAAAATTATCTTAAGAAATTCTTTTGTACATTAATTTAAAAAATAGTACTTATAAGTAACTTGTATTAAATTTTTTTATATTTAACCAAACAATCAACAGGAAAATTTTTGAACATTTTCTTGAAATTTTTTTTAAGAAAATAATATATTTTTTTAAAGAAAATTTTCTTAACAACCAAACACATTCTAAATATTTTATTCTTTTGCACAAAAATACTAAAATAAACACATTTTGAGTTGACCAAATGAATTACATTACGAACCAACATTTTGAGAGGTGTAACAGTAAAAACCCATTTCCTGAAAAGTTTCAAGTTTTTAGTTTTTGGTTCTCAACAGTTGTTGGTTACGGGTCTATACAATTAGTAGGAAGAGTGTCCATGATATCCTTGTTCTTTAAAATAAAAAATAAAAAAGAAAAGAATTGCGTGAGGAAGATAAAAGGTGAAGAAGAACAGATAAATATATAAAAATATGCAATGAAACATCTTTCTCTGGTGTAACTGAATTGGTCATTTAAGATGAACTTAGATAAGCATGTAGATGCCTAAAATGAACCCCCTGTTTTTCTTGTTTAACTCATTTGATGGATGATTCAAAACCTTTTAAGATATGTAGGCTTCCCTCATTTTGTATGGTTCTTGCGAAATGTTTATAAACATCAAAGCTGACCAATTATATATGTCTTTGAAATTGAATTTTTTGTTTCTAGATAGTTATTTGTTAGAAAAAAAAAATTAATTTTACAAAAACTGTACTAAGCAGTAGAGGTGGGAGTGACAATTTGTGACCTGTTATGATAATTTGAATCAAGCACGATATGCATTTGAGAGGTTTGAGTTTAACATACATGAATTTAAGTCAAAACGAGTTTAACACGATGAAATATAACTAAAATTCGGGTCATAAACAAGTTAATCTGTTAAACCTAAAAATGAGCTATTTAACACAGTTATAAATAAGTTAAAAGGACAGAATATAAATAAGTTAATTTAAAAATAATCAATTTATTAATTTGTTAATAATATAACTTTTTTTTTAATTTTTAAAATATATATTTTTTAATTTTAATTTAATTTAAATATATTTTATATTTTTATTCATATTTTATTATAAAAATAATTTTAAAAAATAATTATAAAAATTTAAATAAGTTTATATATGGGTATACAATTATGATGCAATTAATAAATAGATCAAATTTAAATAAATGAGTTCAGTCTGAATGTGCGTATATATGTTATACCCATTTATAATATCATGAATTGTTACTCTTACTAAGCAGGAGCCACAAGATTAACTATTTAAATTTTAACAAAAATTAAGAACAGAAAAGGGGAACAAAAATAGGTACAGAATATAAACCTTGACAACTTCTGCCCTAGTTTGCTGTTGTCCTTGATAGGAAAGATCGTCATCAAAATGAGTAGTCCTCCCACCCTAAAATGTCATCAAAAAGTTCAAGAAAGACGATATTTTACTTAATTGAAAAAAAAAAAAAAAAAAAAACAACAGAGGACTGAATAGATCATAATTTTATACATAGAAAAAGATACTTAGATACCGACACAAATGCAGATTGCGGAGAAAGGAAGGCGACAACAGAAAGCATTGCGACGTTGAAATATATTGGAGCAACACAGATGGCTGTAGCTATTAGTGCGTGAAGCCTTGAGCTCCGTGGCTCCTGGAATACCGCCCACCCTTCTTCCTCCCTCATCTCCATCGTAGAGAGATGAGAGATCGATGATGATTAATTCCACCCCTACCACAAACAAGCTAGCGAGCGAGCGTCGGCTACTGAAATTACTTCTCTGCTACTATTATATCGTTTGTGTGTGTATGTATAATTATATATAAATCTCTCTCTCTCTCTCTCTCTCTCTCTCTTATTTGGCTCTTCCTTAATTATCTATATACAAAGTGAATCACCTAATTATTTATTTTTTGATTTATTATTATTATTATGATAAATAAATGCGTCAGTGTCTTTTTAATTGTTACAACAGAAGTCATTATTCTACTTTGTCCTTCGCCTCACCTAGTTTTCAAATTTATAATTATTGCAAGAACTTACTGGTTATTTATAAAACAAATATGTAGGTATCTTTCACTATAAAGCTTTTTTTTTCTATTCCTAATATGTTTTTATAATTTTTTGAAAATTTAATTTTAATGTTAACAGGGTTAAAATATTAACTTTTTTCTAGGCCTACTTTTTTTTTTTTTCCTTTTTCTAAAGTTTGCCTTATATTCTTTAAAATTCTAAATTTTACTGTTCATAACCATTACATTATTCATAATTTTCAGTTATTTTAGTCATTTTAATCATATTAAATTATTCATTTTTTATAGTTATTTTAGTAATTTTTATCAT
>JAJIYU010004263.1:0-24674 GCA_030144865.1 Tinospora cordifolia | reverse complement strand
ATTATCTCATCTCATTCTCATTTTTCTTATTTTATTATATGTAGCAAACCTTAGTTTTAGAAATTTATCCCAATCCTTGTGGTTCAACCTTGGGCCTCCCCAAGTTTATTACTTGTTGAATATACTATATTATTTTTCTTAGTTACACTTATAAGGTGTTGCATTATTTGTTGCATTATTTGTTTCTCATACCAATTGTAATCTCATTTTCATTTCTTTTTGTATAAATTTGAGTGTGTTACCAAACACTTCAAACAAACGTCTTGTTGTAATGTTCTAAGAATTAATATTTGTAAATAATATTATAGCGCTTGTGCTAAATCTTTAGTTGTATTTATTATTTGATAGTAGTATTTAATATTTTTAAATGCAAAACACAAAATAAATAACATAAAAAAAATATTATTACTTTACTTATAAAATAATTAATGATAGTTTTTATAAAATATCATTGCATATAGATAAACATGACGTTTTCCTCGTGTTATTACAAATAATGAAAGATAACATGCAAAAATGTTATTGTTTACGATTTTTATGGCACTCTTTTGACATTATAGCAAGGGGAGGGAAACCATTAGACGTATTTTATAATAATGAGTTCCATCTTGTTATAGCATTTAGGAAAGGCTATAAAATGTGTACCATTATAATGATTTAAAAAAGCTATAAATTCTATGTTGTAGTATCATTTTATAAACATTATAAAACCTGTATGATTGTAGCGACCCATAAGTGTTGTCTGAGTGTCAAACTTTCAATAGCATGGGCCATCATAGCATGCCAAAGAGTGCTATCTACAACATATTATAGTATTTTCACCAATCTGTAAGATGCCTTTTTTTCCTTGTAGTAATAATTATTTATAAACATTTGACCTTTCATCAAATAGCAATGAAATTTTCTATCCCAAATGAGTATTTAGATGAAGAAGTTTGTGTGAAGCATCCAACTAAATATGTAAAACAAGGATTTAAAGATAAAGTCTACAAGTTGAAGAAAATACTATGTGGGTTGCAACAAGCTCCACATGTATGGAACTAAAGAATTGATCAATTCTTTCACACCTACAATCTCTAAAATTGTAGTTTTGAATATGTTTCACATACGAGGAGTGATACATTTAGTGGTCCAATTGATGATTTGGTTTTTATTCACAATAATTATCAATATGATTCTACAATTCAAAAAGGCTATGATGCAAAAATTTGAGATAACAGATATTGGTCACATGTAACATTTTCTTAGTATTGAGGTTGACCAATGTCATAATGAATTTTTTATATGTAGGAAGGGATATGTCTTAGATCTCTTGGAGAAACTTAGTGCGTCTACTAGTAATGCTACCTCCATCATCGCTCAAGTTATTACCAGGTTATCTAAGAGAAACAATGATGAACCAGTTGATGTTATATGCTTTAAAAAGACTGGTTCAAAGTTTTTGCTATTTGACATGCACAAGGCCAAATATTTTATATAAAGTTAATTGGGCCGATTAATAGATTTGTAGAATTACTAAATCATCTTACCTTTGTTACTAAGGTATCCAACATTGCATTAAGGGCACATTTGATTATAGATTGTTTTGCATTCGGTTGGATGCTTCATGCAACCTTTTTCATCTAAATACTCGTTTAGGAGAGCAGATTTCATACCTATTTGACGAATCTTTAAATGTTTCTGAGCAGTAATAGCGATCAATAATGCTATAGTCTTGATGCGAGCAACAAGAGCATAAAACTCCTAATCATCAAAGCTAGGCTTCAGTTCGTAACCTTTCACCACAATTCATGCATTATAATATTGATCAATGCCATTATCTGAGTACTTCCTTTTGGTCTTAAAAACTTACTTAAAATTATTTGCTTTATGACCTTAGGGAATGCCAAGAAGCTCACAAGTGTCATTTTTCTCAATGGAGTAAATCTAAGAATCCATTATAGCAACCCAAAATCTCTCTTGCATATAGCTTCCTCAATGTTAATTGGATTGGAGTCAGCAAACATGGTCTAATGAACCTAGTTTTCGTCATCATTAGTGGCATTATCAAAACAAACTTCAAAAACTTGCAATCTAAAAGTTGGCTAGGTAGTGTGCTAATGCTTGTTAGTAGTGGCAAATCAATCTACATTAGTACGCAAAGGTACACTAAAGGAACTAGAAGCCTCATCATCAAAAGAAAGGCTTAAGAGCACATTTAGTGCCTTAAGGCCACATTCTATGTTGTTCTAAAGTCAAGCATCTTACCATTAAATAAGACATTTCTACTTACAATAATGACATTACTGGTAGGCCACATTCTAACTTATTCTGATCAAAGACATGTATGTATTTGACATATATCATTTTTCCCACTAACTTTTCTAATCATTAGAATGGTAAATTTTTATCTTTTCTTTTGGTCAATGAGTTTGAAGTGTAAACATCTAGAGCATGCCACCTTGCACCCGGTGGAACCTTAGACTAGTGAGAATCATGATGTTAAGTTGTCACCTCTTAAAAATAGACGTTTTGGGTGTTTTGCAGCAATCGTAGGTTTCGAGCGAGCCCACTAGCAACAACACTACAACCCATAATGTAGTGCATTGCATGGCTGGCCAACATCTCATTTTTGTAATATTAATTTTTTTTAATGTCTTATATATCTTTTTATCTTCTCAATGTTCTTAACATTTTGACACAAAGCTCGTAGTATAATTCGATCGTTTAAACACTAAAATAAGTTTTTGAAGTTTCTCGACATGTATGCTTCACTAGTAGAATAGACTATTTCTTGATTTTAGTCAATTTTTATTGACTGAAGTTATTTTTGGTCAAGTTATGATTAATTTAGGTTAATTATGACTAATTAAGATTTAAAATTTTTTGGACGTATGACAGGCTTAATGCCTTTACTCTAGATTGGATTGGTGATCTTATTAGACAACTCACCTAAGATGAGGTCCAGATTAGATTAGATTACAAACTTATGAAGTGTATTCAGGGATAATATTTTGAACAGTTGGGATACCTAGAGTAATCCTTTTTCATATTAACATCAACTAAAACAAATTTACGTTTGAAACGTCAAACATTTGGTAAATGCTTGGATGGTTCGCTATGATGGAAATGAATGAACTTTTTGAGTTCACCTTTAATTTTTCATTTATTTTAAACATTTTTTTAATATTTAATATCTAGAATCTAATTAATATTTGTTGAACTATTTTATTAATTCAGATTGTAAGCCCTGTGGGCATGTTGAATTCAAATTTTGGTGGTTCAATTCTATTATTATTTGTTTAAGCTCACGAAAATCATCGCAAGCCACCAGCGACTAGTTTCGTTGGAAGATTTGGCTAATCTGACTAATATGTATTAATTACAAAGATAGTGACTGATCAAAAGTCTACCATAACTACGTGCCTTCAGTTCATTCATATGAATTACAACTTTGCTTTATGGAATTTATTAATTAAAATAAGGTACTTTATTAGTATTATTATTATTATTATTATCATTTACAGTTCATAATACTTCACTTTATCTCAAATTGACTAAAGTGATTTAAACTACGTGATTGAATTTACGTGCCCTTCTGTCTCATTTCGCTTGTAATTAACATTTAGTAGCAGTATAATAATAATAATAATAATTTAATAAACGTAGGTGTTTTTCTTTTCGTTGTAAATTCTCCTTAAAATTTCTACAAGTAGTAAACGGTAATTAAAAAATTATAGAGTACTTTTTAGGATTTTTATTTTATTTTATTTTATTTTTTAACCTTGTTTAATTAAATTGTAACAAACATATGACCTTCAGAATCCGTTTGGTAAGTAGGATAGGAAAAAAATATTTTAATAGAATAGAATAAGATAAGATAACATTGAATATAAGAAATTTAAAAATAAAAAATAAAAAAATAATTCCATCATTTTTTGTGGCATTGAGTTATCCTACCATCATGACAGAATTAAGTGGGTCCAGATTATTTTGTCTGATCCTATGTATTCTCAAGTATTAGACTATAATAAAAAAATTATCTTATCCTATCTTAATCCTCGTACCAAACATCCTCTTATTACCTTAAGACATTTATTTTTAAGTTATGTTACAAATATATAGCATTCCAATACTTTTTTTTTGGTAACAAAAACAAATAAATGCATGCAAAAACACTAATATATGTAATTATTAAAAAAGGCAGGAGAATAAACTTTCAAAAGGGATGGCAATAACAAGAATCGTTGCAAGAAAAGAACAAGTTCATTGACTTTGTTTGGAAGGAGGTGTGCGCTTTTTATTCTTTTCACATCATGCAAATCACTGACACGTTATTTTCGTAAAATATTTTTCTTATTTATAAATTGATTTGCAAGTTTTTAAACAGTTATTTATTTATTTTTCACTTCTTTATTCCTTTCACACTACGTAAATGATTGACATGTTATTATTGGAAGTAACAACGACTGCTTTGTTAAAGAAACATTCGCTTTTTCACTTTTATTATTTTTACTTCCCTTGAATATGTCATCATCATTTATGTTAGCAAATTGACCGTTGCATACTGCTAGCACGGAAAGCACGGAAAGCCGCAGACGCGTAAAAACCTGAATTACGTCGTTTGAAGTCAAAAAGTTACGTTACGATATTTTAAGACAATTAACAATTTCTGCCTATTAATTAAGGGACATAAGAACAACCGCTCACGAAAATAAAGCACGTTAAAGCAAACTTAATTTCGGAGTCTCTAAAGGAGGAGAGAAAGTCCACCTTTCACCTGTGCTAGAGATATATTCAATTATTTTCTTTTTTAATTTTTATAAACTTTATAAGAGTTCGAAAATTTAAGTTTTTTTAATATAAATTTTTATAATTTTTTTAATATTAACTTGTAAATCTTAAATTTGTATCTTACTGTCTTTTACGTGTATATATATAAAATGTCTATTATTATTCATAAACTCAATATAATCCCACATATCACTAGTTATTTAGGAATGAATTATGAGAGAAATAGAAGAAAATATAGGTAGGTGAGGAGTAAAAAAAAAATCAGTGCTTCAACATGATAAACAAGAAGTACCATATAACAACGTATGTTGCTCTTGCTATAATTCTCAACTAACAGAGCACGAGCTAGAGAGAGAGAGGCAAAAAGAAGGAAAAAAGAAAAAATAAGGGAGAGATTTACTTGCAAAACTCTATTTATTAAAGTCTAAGGAAAAAAATCTATCATTAATTTATGAACCGGCGTTCAGTCTAGTAAAAATACATGTGCACACCAATGTCACCCCTCCGTCCTATTCAATAAAAGAACTTTTTAAGTTTTATTTATCATAAACTTTTATTTATTTATTTATTTTCTATTGATTTTAAAATATAAGCTATAGAAATGGTTTTATAGACACTAAATTATAATATCTAAATAATTTTAAACCTAATAAAATAAATAATCTTATTTTGGCTTAAAATTAAATGATCTCATTCAAACTCTAGACCCCAACTCTAATAGATAATTTATATTATAATTCGAACATCTCCTACAAGCTAGATTATCTCAATTACAATAATTTCTCCTTATAAATTATATCTATATACACTCAGTATATTTTTCAGCTTCAAGAATGTCTCAATCTATAAAGTCTTAATAAATAAATCTCAACTTGATCTTCAAATTTGAAATATAAGTCTCTCTTCCCTACCTTTTAGTCTTTTTTGAAAATGGTGTTTAACGTGAAAACTTCTATATTACTTTTAAAACTTTGAACCCTTTTTGAATTCAATTTATCTATTTTCAAAGCATTCATTTTTTAAAGAGGGGGTGAGAAAATGCAGTGGTACTTTTTCCTTTTGCTTTTTATTTTCTATACCTTTTTCTTCTTTTCTTTGTCAAACGGAATCCCTTTAGAATTCATATTTTGTTAAGTTTCAAAACTCTTGTAGATGAAAAAATATTTCCAAGCCATGAAAAACAAAATTATATTTCCAAATTATGCAACTACAAATGTTCATCATAAGACTCGAGTCTAACATATGTCAAATATCCATCTCCTTTCATAGTGGACCCATCCAATGTATTTGAGCCTTGCCTTTACCATGAGCATCACGAAATACAACCATGTAAAATCCAATTGTTACAAAGATTGTCATAATATCCCAAAACAGTAAGAGTGACAAAAGAACTAAATGGAAAGAAACATAAGATTGCCTGCTCTTGCATGGTTAGTAATCACCTGCAACTGTGAGTGAGGAAAATGATAAGCTTTATGAGCCCAGTGGGTTATATAGTTTTATACCCTAACTATTTAAACGTACACTCATAATAATCTTGCAAACATTATAATACATTAGGGTATTTCAAGCACTCATAAAATCATTCCATCAATTAGTGGGTAGGGTAGCAAGCCTTAAGGTTGTCTAACCACTATAGCCCAATAATAAGTCAAACTTACCACGGTGCATGCAAATCATTCATCTTTCCAAATCATTGCGTTTTTTTGTAACATCTCAACTCATAGACTAAGGTCACATGTGAGAGGTTTTTAATTGGCGGCAAACACCAATAAGAAAACACCTTGTAAAATAAATAGTTTGATCTTAAGTGTGGTCAACATAACATATGCTTACATACTCATAAATCTAATTACTTCCCATGCATTCATTTACCATGATATCTTATCAATGATTTCATTTTCTCAAATCATGCAAATGTGTATCCATATCTTCATATACTTATACAATGTATTGTAAACAAGTATGCAACAAGTATGCATCAGATTATAGTCATGTCCACAAGTATGTCAAAGTGACCATGATACTAGCATCACTACTCTATGTATGTGCGTATCATCAAATCTACTGCTTATGTATATCATGTAAATTTCTAAGATCATGTATGTCATTTGAGTCAAGTTCATGAATCATTTTATGAATGAAATATCGAGCACTATCATGCACATATCACATCAGCTATTGTACAATTCATACATGTATTTAGATCAAAACTTAGCATTCTAAAAGACCACCTAAGCCACTTACCACAATTATTGATCATGTTTGTCTAAGTAATTAGGAAGGAACACGTATAGTCATCCTCACCTTTGGTGCGTCTCCAAAGACTAGTGGGTCTGTGTATCCAAACTTTAATCCTCCACCATTGCAGATCTAATTTCCCTTAAGCATACAAAAACACTAGTTTTAGTGTGTATTGTCATAGCCCAAAATTTCAACCTTTAGTTACTCATGAAATAACCTAAATTAACTCAAAAATCAATTGTGGTCAACTATAACCAATCACAGTCAAAAAGGTCAAATTGACCATATTAACACATAGACTAAAGAACTACAAAAAATTATTTCAAACTTAAAATGGTCGAATTAGATAATGAGCTTCATGTCGAAATGTTTAGGATGCAGAGGAGATTCTAATAAAAAAAAGTTTGATGTAGCATGTTGTACAATCTACACAAAAATAGATTGCAATAAACATGGTGGTGTGGCTATGTTTGTACTATGTATGCCACTACCCATGGGGCCAATACTAGGCATGTAACAACCTGAAAATTAATTTTTGACTACCACAATAATAGAATTTATTGTCGTGGTAATGCATGGTTTGCATGAAAATATCGTTTTAATGCACGTGACTAGATCAAACTCGCTACCCACAGTTCTGCTACGTCCAATTAGGATATAAGGATGAGAATTACATACTAGGATGACGTTAAACTAGGATTACAACAAGGAATCCTAGATAGAAACAATCCTACCTCATTAACAGTCCTAAACCTATCCATATACTAAACCAACGCTCCTCTATAAATAAGTGACGAAATTCATTTTGCTTCACTTTAGTTGACTAGAATCTCTCATTTCTCTCCTAAGACGTCCCACAAGAGAACATAAGAAGAACAACACCCCAAAGTCTAAGATTTCACGCCATACATGCCCATTAAGCTAATTAGAAGGCAACATATTATTCCAAGGCTTTTATGTGTGTTTCTTTTCCCTACTTTAGTGAAATGTCGTTGTTTAGAAATCCTTGACATTTATATTGGTTCTTCCACCATTAAAATAGAGTTGAAACCATTTGAAAGGATTTAAGAAACAGTTGTGCAACATAACTCATCAATGAGTTATTCTGGGCGATTCGCGAAGGTATAACAATTCTATATTGTTCTAAGGTCCAACCTTCATATTTTGACATTAAATTGAGGATATTAGGGTGTTAGACTCATGGAAAAAAGAAGGAATGAAAGAAAAGAATCACATTTGCATGGTTGCAAACTAGTTACCAATGTAATTCGAGTAACTACCGTGGTAGCATATCCATTCTAGATTGTGCAAAGTGACGATCGCTCTGGTTACCATGGTAGTGCGATAAAAAGTTGAGTTACACGTTCTAGTCACCATGATACTCTAGCATACTAAATGCGGTAATGCGCTAGATTTTGAACCTTGTAATTTATTTTTGTTTCTGACTACCGCAATAAGGCCACCCTTTTACCGTGGTACACAAAATTAAATAAACATTTTGACATTCCAAATAGATCATTCTTGATACATTATGGATTATATTGGGTAAAGGGTTGATAAATCGTGTTTTAAACACTATAAAATGTTGTAGTCCCTAGACTAACAGTTTAATCTTTAAAGGTTGAGAACGATTGGAGCAACAATACAAGGATCTAAGGAGAGCGAAAATTGAGGTGGAGATGAGTACTCTTTTCTTTAGTATTATTCTAGTTTTAAATATGCAATATGATTAATTGTTTATATGGGATGTCTTGTCTAGGAACATGTTAGGGTGTTATGACAAATGACTTATTGATTTCATGCATGATTATTTGTCATATCAATTCAATGCTAGAAGTGTGCTAGGATATGATTATGAAATGTCGAATTTGATGATCCATGTGCATGGTTGCATGTTTTCAAAATAATTTCTTATATTCATGCCTTTGAATTGTGATATTATTGAGCACACTAGACTTTGAAATGTGTTGTTTTACTTAACAAAGATGATTAAGAAATCTAACCACGTACGTGGGGGGGGTGGGGTAATGCTAATATTGTGGTCAATAATGTAGTGTCATTGTGGGTGTCTCCAACCTAAGGCAAGCATTGATACTATTGTCATGGTCGGTGACAGTTGTAAGATGAAACTGAGGGTCGAGTTGAAACTTTACCCTAAGTTAGTGTCCTAAATAGGTAATTGGCCTTTAAGCATTACCTCTGGATGATATCTCAGACTAGAAAAAGGGGGATACCAAGGATAGTCTTTTCAATCTTAATGTCAACTCAAAATAATTAATTTGATTGAAGTGCCTAATGTTTGATAAATATTTGCATATTCTCTATTTTGACTTGAATAATGCTTGAGATGTATTGTGTATGATCTATTAGGCTCTTGAGCTCACCCCACTTCTAACTTTCTAGGTAACCAATGATGAAGTTCTTGCTATAGCAAACAAAAATGTTATTTTCTTCATTGTTCTAGTAGGTCTTACGGATAGGGCCTTTCAATTTATATTCTCTTATGCACTCAGGACATGTGAGTGTAGAGTGTCAGTCACTCTATTATGGGTTTTATTTTGTCTTTAAAACTCGGCCATGGGGCCGACAACATTGTTATTCTTCTTGATAGTAAATCAAAGTCTTTTCAGTGGATGCGTTATTCCAAAGTTTTCATTTTCATTTCTGAGCTAGCTTATTTATTTACTTTCTTATACTTTAGGATATGGCCTAGTGCAACTATGAGATCAATAATGCGAGACATAGTAATATCTCAATTCTTGAATAGTGAAATGTGCTCAAAGCGGGTATGAATGTGTGTACGTCTCTAATTGTGAAACAAGCGTGTCGCCCATGACAATTGTGAAAGATTTAGGAATCGAGGTGTTACAAGACATACCATATATCAAAATATAAGGGGACTTAGAACTTCACAACCTTGCAAAATTCTCATGCCCAAACCTCTCCATGTTCATGAGTTGCTCAAATGGTGTTCTTCACTAGCCAACATTAAATGCTTCTCAAGCTTCTCGAAGCTAGTAACACGAGCTCATGATTGGCTGAACACCTCCATGCTTCTATGATGAGTCATCTTGCCATTCTCCACCAACCCTTATAAGCCCTACACCCCCCATTGTCTATACATCGGATAAGAATGAGTTGAGCTAAATGGTACACTTTCACATGATAGTTCACATGTGTGTTTTTCACCTATTTGGGGTAAAATTTGTGTGAAACCCAAGCCAAATGACACATGACCTTAAACATTAGCGGAAGGTGGCCATTGTGAGTACAAGGACCAAGAATGACCAAAATTTATCAAGGACAAATAGAGAACACTTCTCTCAAAGATAGTTAGTTTCTTGCCCAAAAAATAGGATTTTTAAACTTTATAAGAAACCACCTTTTGGACTCATTTTTGACCTTGGTCTTGACCACATTAGATCTTGAACCTTAAACATTTAGAATGTACCCAAAATGACCTTTGAAATTTCATATGAATGATGAAAAATGATGACCTGATGACCTGATGACCTAAAGAAGGAGAACTAGACATGAAAATTTGGTTGTCAACATGATATCACAACACTTGCTTTCATGTGTAGTCCAAGATACAGAAATGCATCATTTTGATCCTAAAATTTAGGACATCTTGTACCAAACCCATATAGCTTGGTAGGGCTTAGAGAAATGAACAAAATGAGTCCAAGAACTCCAAAAACAATAGTTGAATGACCCAAACCAAACTTGAAAATAAATATTGCTTAAGGGAACATAGTGCATCATGCTACATCATTTGTTTGCACCTTGGTGGAACACTAGAGTGCAGTATGCTACACTAAGATTTTTGAAAAATAGTGCAATTTGATTTTTTTTTCTTCTAAACACTTGTGTTTACCAACTTTCAGATATCCAAAAGTGTGATTTTAGAGAGTGAAAGTTAACCATACACAAACAATAAGACTCGAGTCAAAGTACATGACTTGGTTTAATAATTAAACGCTAAAAACTCGATACTTGCATACATGTTTGTTAAATTGGTCACATGCCGAATGAAGTGTAACATTCAACGGAAGCTCACTATGTTCAATGAAATTCACTAAGGTGGAAGTGATTTCATTTAACTTAATTTTTAATTGTGTTTACATGCATATTGTACATGAATGAACTAGGTGGTTGTCTAAATTACCCTATTGATTATCATGCAATAAGATGACTAAGTATGATGTGAATTGTGTGCTATGACAATGATAATATGATTGATTGGTGTTTCGTGCTATGGTGACACGCATGAGACTATGATAGACTTAGATAATGTGTAAGCATCATCATTTATGTGTTGCCATCAATACCTACAATAAATCATACATTAAATGGTAAGTACATTTAAATTACGTGAATGCTTGAGTATTTGAATAATGTACAAGTGTGGACAATAAAATGAGATTATATGATCCATGTTGAGAGTAATCTTGGTGCAATATGGTTATTAATATTTACCTATTTAGTACCATCGAACTTCTTATGAAATTTATTAGTATGATTATATGTTAACTTTCAATCTTTAATAATCAATCAATTTGATTTTTTCATTATAATGAGTATGATTGATATTTACTTGGTCATAAATTACTATATATTTTTAAGCAATTGATATATTTAAATATCTTACAAATTATACAAGTAACATATGTTATGTTTGAAATTACTACAGTCATGTTAATCAATCAATAAGTAGTAGAAATCTCTGTGCAACAGTAAGTAAACGAGTAGTGCAAAAAGTAAATAACATGAGAGGCTAGTTATACAGTCCAGCCAAATACCTACGTCTGCGAGGCCTTGCCCAAATAAAAAATTTCAATATGATTTGTAAGATACACCACTTCTCAGCAACTCCAACACCCTACAGTAGCATTCTACAAACTTGAATTACAACAAGCTCCTCTCGTCTTGAAGGAAGGCGTCAAACTCTATTGATAGAAAAAAAACCACCAAAGAAAGTTACTATTGCCTTGCTGATTTCAACACTTTGCACAGAGTCTATAGTTCTTCCTCTTAGCTTCATGATAACTTAATAAAACAAGAAATGACATAAGAAATTCAGCACTCAATACAATAGATCACACTTATATGAACAACAATTTCTTTGCAGCTTCAAGTGATGAACAATGCTTTGGATGCCTCTGTATTTAAAAAATCCTTGGCTGGATTCTTTCTAAAGCAGGACTATCTTTTAGGCAGACTATGAACGATGCTGTGTCGGAATATTGTGAACACAATTTCCTGTTTTGATAGATTTCCAAAAACTTATGTTCTTTCAAGTGCAACGAGATTCTTCCATTTATTTCATTTACCTTTGGATTCTCAGCACAATGGACATTATAGAAACTTTCATTATAGAAACTTTTCCTGCCATTTCTAATTAAGATATTGAAGAAAGATTTATATTTCTATTTTAGAATAAATCTAGTTATCGTTTTCTAAAAAACTAGTTTCTATTTTTTTAAATGGAACCAACTTTTGTTTTCGACATGTTCCATTTTGGAAAAGAAACTAAATTCAAAACCTGATAGCATTCTAGAAAGATAGAAAGAATATTTCTCACATATTTATTTCTAAAAATATATCAAGTAAAGGTTTTGAAAAAATTTTTAAAAGAGCAACACTTTATTCATAACCACTAGTTTCTAAAGAAGATACATATGTAATATTTTTTGTATGGTTAGTATAATTTCTAGAAAGAATGTTGATTTACCTCATGATACGTTAGCAACACCAAACATGCCAACTTGGCGATAAGACGTTTTCCAATAGAGATGTTTTCCCAACAATCTCCCCCTTTGGCATTGTTTAGTATAAAAGACAATACCATAGATAATAAAACAGACGATAACATATATCATGGCAAGCTAAAATAGCAAGTATGAAACTTGTGAATCAACTAAAGATACTAAAAATGTAACTAAAGAAAGTAAAGTTAAGTATATGGCAAAAAAAAAAAAAAAAAAGAATTGTCACAACTTATGCCCAGTCCTATATCTCCCCCTTTTGCACCAACAATGTCAAAGTAGCACATCATTTGCAAATTGATGGAGAATGGACTGAGGTGTTGTTCAACTGTGATGTAGGCAAGCTTTTCTTTCAAATAACCAATGTGACTCTACTGATTAGTGAAGGCAATACGTGCATAAGTAGAAGTAGTGATCCATCCAGCAACTTGTTCAAAATGCGAATCTCCCCATGAATTGGCGTTCGGTTCGTTGATGGAATTTGGAACTTGTACTTCTTAACCAGGTAGGTAGTGATAGTGTAAGGGAGAAACAACTTGTTGTAGTTGGACACTAACTCAGTTGTCTTGATGATGGAATCAAACATGATCTAGCTGACATTGATGGGATGTCTTGTGTTGATGGCGTACAAGAGAATGGCATAATCATGGTACACAATGGCATTGTGTGTTATAGGCATCTAGAGAGCTAAGCAAATCTTGAACAAGAAAGAGTGCTTAATTGTCAGGAGCGATGCCTTGATCCCCTCAACCCCAGGGGAAACTCGCTCGGGATCACTTATCAAAACTTTTGCCACCTCGTCCATGTCTACATTAATGTCGAAGGGCCACAGTGGATCACAATTGACATGATGAAGTCCCAGAAATTGATTGAGAGATGAAGGAGAAAAAGACACTACCTTCCCACAGACATAATTCATGTGGTACCATGGAGAAGAAAGAGTGGAAATAGCAGTGGAGAGATCTTCATAAAATTCTTTGACCAATGATGGGGAGTATAATGAATGGTAGGAGATAAAATGCAAGAAGTGGTGAGCCTCCAATAATGGGGCTAGACTGACTTTCACAAAGTCTCAATGGTAGATGATTCATTCTACTAGGAATGTCTTAGGCCATATTTGTGTCCACAAGTCCTTTTTGGTCAAGTCAAAAAATAATGGAGTTGTTGCATCAGAAGCTTTGATCATGTCTACTCGAGGTGTGTGAGGAATTGAGGCTGGACGAGGTTCTGATGGAGGCAGAACTGACTTGGCATGAGAGCCTCATGGAAGGTCATCCACAAGGGATTTGGTCGGGGAATCACCAGCAAGGGATGGTCCATATGGTGATTCTCCCTAGTCCATGGTCAGAAACAGGAGAACCCTATTCTGTTACGGTATAAAAAACTAGGGGTTCCGAAGAATGCCTTATAACCCCTAGGTTCCCAAACCATTCACAATTGCCACGATTATGTCATAGTTAGAGATTTATATATATTCATATTTGTTTCTATAACATAACACCATTTAAGAATCATGATATTACTAATTCATACATCATTGATCTCCTAGTCGTGCCAAACCACATTCCGTAATACAAAAAAGTTATAAATAAGCTAATTTAGAAACTTCATAATGAAAACCTTAAAATAATGTCATAACTAAAAAAAGGACTTTAATTTAATATCAAAACTGACAACAAGGTTATGGGGCTCATGGCCGAGTTTCAAAGACAAAATATAAAAATACAAATATAATCAATGACGTTGATACTCAACACCCACATGTCTAGATTGATACTATAAATAAATGGCATGACTTGAAAGGCCTTATCAGTAAGGTCGACTAGTACTACCAAGAAATAGTAGGTCTTGCTCGCTAGCACAACTTCATCAAGAAGTGGGGTGAGCTCACACACAGTACATCTCAAACATTATTAAAGCCATAATACAAAACAAACACACACTTATCAAACATTAGGTGATTCAAACAATTCAATTGTTTCAGGTTGATGTGAAGACCGAAAGGACTATCTTTTGTATCCTCCTACTGGTCTGAGATATCATCCAGAGGTAATGCTTAAGGGTCAATTACCTTGTATCTCAGTCTGATACTATAGTCAGTTACCTCGTATCTCAATTATTTCTACAAATTTTGCTAAAAGTAAGATGTAAACCTCGTATCTCAGTCTAATACTATAGTCTTAGGTACTCTATGCAATCTCACAATCTCCTTAACATATAGTTTCCCCAGTTTGCTAACTAAATCTATGGATTTGATTAACAGGAAGTGAGCTACCTTTGTGAGATGATCAACTATAACCCACACAGTGTCTTTTCCTTTCTGATTCTTAGGCAACCCACTAATGAAATTCATCGCGATGTTGTCCTATTTCCACTTTGGTATAGGAAGAGGTTGTAGCAAACCTATGGGTTTTCTATGCTCAGCTTTCACATGTTGACAAGTCAAACACTTAGAGACATATGTGGCTACATCTTTCTTCATACCTTCCCACCAATAAACCTTACGAAGATTTTGGTACATCTTGTCACCTCCAGGATGCATAATATATCTCATCTGGAGCGCTTCATCTAATATCATTTGTCTACTCTTCCCATTTTCTAACACACACACCTTGTTACCCAATCTCAGCATCCCATCTATATCAATTTTAAAACCACTATGTCTATCTTGTTTAATTCCTTCCATAAGATCTAAGGTCCATCTGTTATGTTTTTGTTCTTCCTTGATCTGTTGGAGTAGATTTGACTGGCACACCATAGTGAATAACATTACTTGATCCTCATCTGTTTTAACACCTAGATTATAACTCTCTATTAGTTTATAAAATCTGACCTTTTTCTTCTTTAGTTTTACTATATTTTCTACTCAAAGCATCTACTACCACATTTGCCTTTCCTAGATGATAGTGAAATTGAAAGTCATAATCTTTCAAGAATTATATTCATCTTTTCTATTTGAAGTTCAACTCCTTTTGGGTTATATATATTTCAGACTTTTATGGTCTGAGTAAAAGTCAAATCTCTCTCCATATAGATAATGTCTCCAAATCTTCAAGGCAAAAACAACAGTTGCTAGCTCTAAGTCATGAGTTGGATAGTTTTGTTCATGTACCTTTAGTTTTCATCAGTTTAGAGTGCATAACCCACTTCATGAGTTGGAGTAATAAGTATTAAAGCTAAAATAAGTCTCTTCTTTAACTCTTGGAAAACAGATTTGCATCTATCGTCCCCAATAAACTTGACTCCCTTTCGAGTTATCTTTGTCATAGGGTCTACTTACTTGGAGAAGTCTTGAATAAATCGCTTGTAATATCTAGCTAATCCCAAGAATCTTCGAATCTCAGTGACTATCTTAGGTTATTTCCAATTCATGACAACTTTCACCTTCTCCAGATCAATATATATGTCTTTTATAGATCCTGCATGGCTAAGAAATCTCACCATCTTCATCCAAAATTCACATTTGCTAAATTTAGTGAACAATTGATGGTTTCTAAAGTCCCCAGAATGATTTCCAATGCCTCATATGCTCTTCTTCTAATTTTGAGTAGATTAGAAAGTCATCCATGAAGACCACTACAAATTAGTGTATGTGAGATCTGAAAACCCTGTTCATCAAATCCATAAAAGTTGTAGGAGCATTAGTTAGAACAAAAGGTATTATAGCGAATTCAAAATGACCATATTTAGTTCTAAATGTTGTCTTTGGGATGTTTGATTCTCTGATACGCAGCTAGTTTTATCTTGACCTTAGATCAATCTTATTAAATGTATGGTTCCTCGTAATTAATCATATAGGTCATCAATTCTTGATAATGGGTACCTATTCTTCACAATGACATGATTTAGTTTCAGGTAATAAATACATAATCTTATAGATCCATCTTTTTTCTTCATAAATAGCATTAGAGCTCTCTAGGTGATTTACGTGGATGAATGAACCCTTTCTTTCGAAGTTCATCTAGTTATGTCTTCAACTCTTTCAGTTTAACTAATGCCATCCTATAGGGTGGAATAGTTATAGGACCAGTTCCTGGATAAACCTCGATCTTGAACTCTACCTCTCTTCTTGGTGGTACTCCTGACAGGTCATCTGGAAATACATTAGCATAGTCTCTCACTACCATAATGTCTTGTATACCTAAATCAATTTCTTACACATCTTCATCTATCAGCCTTCAAAAATCGTCCCTTTGGCTCATGTTGTATAACATTGCTGCCATTGGATTTTTGGGAAGTTTTTAGATTTCATCATAGATTTTTACTAGCTCACTGATGGTAAAGTCAATATGACTCTCATCTCGAGCAATCGATCTGAGCGTAGTACTGGGTTGATCAGGCCATGCTCAATATCAAATCATATACTTGAAAAGATAATACTCTAAGGTGTGTAGTTATCAATTTGTACCCAAATCTCAACTCACATGTACAAAACTTTCGAGCAATTACTGTAGTTCTTATGGGAGTGGATACATACAATGGTTTTGGTAATGTAGAAGTCACTAATTGTAATATCTTAACTAAGCCTTCCGACACAAATGACTTAGTAGCACCCAAATCAAACAATATTTTCATAGAAACATTAAATGGTAAAAATATGCCTTGACAGCTGGTGTTGGGTCTACCTGTTCATTTGCTATAGTGTACACATGGGCTTGGCTTTATCCCCTATTCTAATTTTGTTCGCTCTACTGCTGCTGTTGTGGCTGAGGTTGCTACGATTGACCGTAACCACCCCGATTCCTACCTTGGCCATTGTTTTGTACCTAGTTCTTCCTTTGTGGTCCTTGGCAATCTCTAGCAATTTGTCCCTTTTGACCACATCTGAAACATGCCCCCTCTTTTTGAGCTAACTATATATCTACCTTGGCTTGATACTGTTTCTAGGACTGATTCTTATTTCCCTGTGTCCCATTTTGTTGTTGATTAGTGGCATTCTTATTTTGCTTGTTTTGTTTTCCTTAGTAATCTCTACATTACCTAGCCTCTTGTTTTTATTTTTTTAACTTCTATTCAACATTGAGTTCTCTTTCCACTGATAGTGGCTTTTCAACGAGCTCTTTGTTTGTCTTGACACTCATGGGCACCACTTCCTTTCTGATCTCTATCTTCAGACCCTCAGCAAATCGATTAGACTTCATATGTTCTTCCCTGACCAGCTCAAGTAAGCTTGGCCAACTTAGTAAACTTGGTTTCACATTCAACTACAATCATATCCCTCTAGATTAGTTTGATAAATTCTAACTACATCTATCTTAGCCTCTCCTTTGGAAAACTGCAACTTTCCAAGGATGCATCGCCCCATATACATCTAGATGTTCATCCAGCTCCTAGTACCAGTGATCCGTTGTCATGTGGTCAGATTTTCCATCAAATGTGGATGGACAAAGCTTCTGCAACTCTATTCCTTGTCTTTAATGTCATCAAGTGCCCTCTAACGAACTAGAACCTCAGGTAAGGGTGTTGGCTACTACATCAGATCTGCTCCTGATGTTGGACCTATATCTGTGGCTATAGCTCCACCTATGGTTGCATCTGGGGCAGTGCCTGCGAAACCGACTTAGTAACTCTCCTACTAATCTCAATCAACAACTCAAGAGTTAATATAGTCCCTATCTAAACCTCAATACCATTAACCTATGCCCCCTATTCCTATTGTTCAGTTTCGTCAACTACGACATCTCTTATGACATGTCTCTTGGATCTAGTCATTATCTACAAGCCAAAACACATTTGATTGTCATAAAACCAATTGTAAACAACCGTGTATTTACAACTAAAGTATTTATTTTCGTTATACTAATGTGACTCTAGATTCATGTCTCCAAGCTCTCGTTCGTTCAGTAGCCTATTGATTTATGCTTCTAAGTCCATGGTGAGGTTGTTCTAAAACCTCTGATGTTTTTTAGGTACAAGATTTTGTCTCAATAATTAAAATTTTCATGATATAAAATTTCAAAAATTCATATGAGCATGACATGCAAGCAAAGAAATCACACATATAATCATAACATGTCAAGCCAGCATAGAAAAACTTCTGAGCTTCCATCCATGTTGCAACCCACTTCATAAAAGTGACATCGCGACCAACACATAATACCATGTACGCTACACTTACGTGTATAATATTATGTCAATCGCTTACACTCCAACTACTCAATATCCATAAAAGATTTAATAGAGTCTCCCCTAAAATTTTGACTTATCCCAAAGGAAAATCAACACCTGATAAACAGTTTATCATTCCACAAGTCCATAATAGATAATATTTGACATACTATCACCAATCATAATCCATTGCTCATAATATACAATTTTTTTTTTCATTCTCTTACCTATTGTAAAAAAATTCACACCCCCTCTAAATAATATTATATATACAGTAATAAGTATAATTATACAATGTATGAGCTATAAAACAATTAAGGCTACGTACATAGCAATGAACTGACGACTCATCTACTCTTTTTGTGCAGGCTTCTTTCCTTTCCTATCTATTCTTGAAATGTTGAAGAGAAGAAGTGAGCTACCCCACATGCCCAGTAAATATTTATTATCTATGACATTTAGATGCATTTAAATAACCATGCAGAAAATCAAATTAAATAAAACATTTATATTCACGATGCATATTTAAACCATACATATATGCATTCAACATAGTGAACATGTTATTTTCAATGCATCATTTAATAAAACACATGCACATCTATATCTTTCAAAAATAGAGTCAGTCTCACTTCTTATCTGGCCTGAACAATAGTAGATTATATCTTTAATTATCACTTACTCCACAATCATTTCGATGATGATCACATAGAAAAAAGTTGATACTTCTCATGGCTTAGTTTCACATGGATTATCACATAAGAAGTATTATTCCCCATAGCTTAGTCCATCAAAACAATACTGTATTTTAGATTTGTTCTTGCGAATCCAAAATACGCTGTCGTATAAATACAATTTTATAAATTCCAAATAAAATGCATTAGACGTCAATATAAATAAAATGCTTACATTGAAATCATTTTTATATCTACAATGTCATATAAATAACCAAGATAAAGAAATACTCACAGAATACCAATAACTTATCCCGCTGGGTACGTATCTCACTTTCTGGTATACTAGTCAGCCACTTTCAAATTTATTGTAAAATTTAGTTAACAATCCATCATTTCATTTAGTATATATTTTCATATGCATCAATCTTTATTTAATAAAAATCAATGGTTTTGACATAATATCGATGTCACATAATACCAAATATAATTATTACTCACCAAAATTATTATCTAATCAATTACGAATATCCACTCCAAAATGTATGTTTAGATCCACCACAATTATCCTATCACAAAATCATTTCATATGTATCAATCAAATTCAATTCATTTTATAAATAACTTCTAACTTATTTATTTTTGATGTTTAATCTTATATGTGCATTAGGCCCTGTGTATTGACGTGCATTAACTCGAATATTCTCAATAACCTTTAAAATTAATTTCTGCTCATATGCCATATTTTAATAACAAAAAATAAAATAAATAGACTTCCCAACTATATTTTTACTAATTTTTTCTAATTTTCATAAATAACCTAATTGGTCGATCATTGACCAAAAATTCATTTGATATCCAAAAATCAAGAATTTGGCATCGATAAGTACGAATTTTTGTTCTCTACATTTCTATGAAATCCAATAAAAATTTTATTAGGGTTTAACATACTCAAAAGCTCCCCCCAAGATTATTCAAATTTGGGTATTTATTTTGGTGTCTACAGGACAAACGAATGAAAACTAACCACATATATGAGATCTACGTATCACCAGAAATGTATTGATATCATTTTTACTGAGTTTTACCCATAGTAGGGTAATACCCCATTTTTTAATACTACTATAAAGTACCCCCTATAGTAAAAATTATACCCCTAAGATCATATAAGTAGCTTATTTAGCATTTTTGTGAAAAGAACTAGGAAGAATAACTTACCTACACATCAAATCTGTAGATAAAAAGTCAGATTTTCTTTACTCTTTGCATTTTGTTCTTCTTTGTTTTATTTTGTATCTACTGCGTAAAGGAAGAAATGAAATGGAAGTGAAAAATCCCACCACCACACACACTTTATATATTAAAGAAAGCCCCATCTCATTTTATTAAACAACAACCTCTTCCACATCCATCATATATATATATATATATATATATATATATATATGGCCATCCGCCCTCTCAAATTTTTCTCTCTTTTTTTTTTTCCTTTTTTTCTACTCAAAACATGCATACCACCTCTATATTTTTCCTTTCTATATTTTTATCTTGTTTTTTTTCTAACCCATTTCACACCACTAATATATATATATATATACCCTAAACCCTAAACCCTCTCAAAATTTTCTCTTATATATATATATATATATATATATATATATATATATGTATGTATGTATGTATGTATGTATGTATGTATCCTTTGTTTATAATTCTAACTTATTATTTTCTTTTTTATACACACCAATTATTATTTTAAGTTACTCCAATTTATTTTTTAATAAATAATATAATTTATGAATTTATACACTTAATGTGTATTTATTACATGTGTGTAATTATCACGTATGTACACATACAAACTATATAATTACTTTTATTTATACACATTTATTATCATTTAAATTAATTTACATGACAATTAAAATATGCAGTGTTACAAATCTCCCCAACTTAAGAAATCTCATCCTTAAAATTTAAATTAAAGGGACATATCTTAGGTAGTGAAAAGATCTGAAAATTGCTCACGCATCTTATCTTTATGCTCCCAAGTTTCTCTTCATGATCATGAAATTTTCATTTGACTCTAACTAACGAAATTTCTTTATTCCGCAGCTTTTGTATTCTTTTGGCTATGATATAAATATGATTTTTCTCATATGTAGTATTCTCCCCAACTTGCATCTGTGTTAAATCTAGAACATGTGTCCAAACTGGATAATACTTTCTTAATATAGACACATGAAACATATTATAACTCCAGCCAACTGAGGAGGTAGCGTAAGTCTGTATACAACTGGACCAATTCTTTCCAGAATCTTGAATGGTCCTACAAAGCACGGAGCTAATTTCCCATTCATACCAAATCTTATCTGACCTTTTTGAGGGGACACCTTCAACAGTACCTGGTCACCCACTGCAAATTCCAAAGGTCTATGACGATGATCAAAATAACTCTTTTAACGATCTTGGGCTTTCTTCAAATTTTGCCTAATCTACTTAATCTTTTTTGTGTGATCTGCAATAAGTTCTAGCCCCAACAGCTATGATTCCCCAACTTCACACCAACAAGTTGGAAATTTGCATTGTCAACCATATAAAGCCTCATACGGTGCCATGCCAATATTGGTCTGATACTATTGTTATAAGCAAACTCACACAAAATTAAATATTCACTCTAAGTCCCACCAAACTCTAATACATACGATCTAAATATATCCTCTAACATTTGAATAACCATCTCAGTTTGACCATCGGTCTGCATGTGAAATGTTGTACTGAGACAGAGATAGGTACCAAATCAAGAGTGCATAACTTGTCAAAATCTCGATGTATACCACGAATTTCTATCCAACACAATAGACACAGGCACCCCATGCAATCTCACAATCTCTCGAATATATAACTTGCTTAGTCGGTATATCGAGTCTCTAGTTTTCGTCAAAAGAAAATGTGCAGACTTAGTCAACCAATCAACAATAACCCAAATGAAATCATATCTACCCTGAGATCTAAGTGGTCCTATGATAAAATCCATAGTAGTATGCTCCCATTTCTACTCTAGAATAGGTGGGGTTGCATCTGACTTCCAGGGTTTGATGCTTACCTTTTACTTGTTGGCACATACTACATTTCTATACATACTCAGCTATATATTTCTTCATCCTGTGCCACCAAATTGTCTTTTTCATATCATGATACATTTTTGTAGACCCTGGATGAATAGTATACTGAGATCTATGTGATTTTTCATGTAATGTTATCCTTAACTCCCTATCAACAGGTATCCATAACCTTCCTTGATAACGCAACACACCATCAAAGTTTCTCTGCCAGCAACTTTGTCTACACTGTTGGCCCAAGTTTCATACATCGTCAAATTAGGATCATGCTGTTGTAACTCCCTGATCTTCTAAATATGAGAGTTTGTTAATTGAATATGCATCTGAACACAAATATCAACATGTGGTTCTACAGAGAGAATACTCATCATAGTTACTCTCTCTAAAAGTTTCCATTCTTGTGCCATATGGAAAACTACCATACTAGTCTCTATTTGTTTTCTACTCAATGCATCTGCTACAACATTGACTTTTCCAAGATGATACTCCAAAGTAAAGTCATAATCCTTTAGGAATTTCAACCATCTACATTGCCTCATATTCAGCTCTTTCTAATCAAACAGATATTTTCAAACTCTTATGATATGAATACAATGTGAACCTTTCTATAATATCCCCATAATTTCAACACAAAAACTATATAATGCTAGCTCTAGATCATGCATAGGATAATTTTTCTCATGCACCTTTAGCTGTCTAGATGCATAAGCAATCACTCAACCTTTCTGCATCAACACACCTCCCAAACCTATTTGTGTTGTATTAGTATATATTACTAATTCTTTTCTAGTTTGTGGAAGTACTAAAACTGGAGCAATAGTCAACTTCTTCTTTGATTCTCTAAATGCATCTTCACATGCTGTAGTCCACTCAAATGGTATATTCTTCTATGTTAGCTTTGTGAGTGGAGCGACTAATAAGAAAAACCCTCTACAAATTTTTTATAATAACTAGCTTAACCCAAAAAACTACCAATCTCAGTCACTATAGTTGGTCTTGCCTAATTGATAATAGCATCAACCTTAGTATAATCAATTGAAATACCCCCTGCACTTACTACACATCCAAAATGCACATTTGCTAAATTTAGCATACAATCTATGCTCTCTCAAAGTCCTCAAAGTGATATGGAGATTTTGCTCATGATCTTCTTGAGTATTGGAATATATCAAGATATTATCAATAAACACAATAACGCAGTGATTAAGATATGGCTTAAATACCCTTTGCATTAAATCCATAAACATAGCAGGAGCATTAGTTAATCTAAAAGGCATTACAAGAAATTTATAATAACCATATCTTATTGTAAAAGCAGTATTTGGTACATCTTCTTCTCGAACCCTTAACTGATGATATCCTGATCTCAAATCAATCTTAAAAAAGAATTTGGCACCATTCAACTGATTAAATGAATCATCAATGCATGGCAAAGGATATTTATTCTTTTTGGTCACCTTATTCAACCGACTATAATCAAAACACAACTATAAGCTTCCATCCTTCTTCTTTACAAACAATACAAGTGCACCCTAGTATGACATACTCGAGTTAATAAACCCTTTAGTCATCAGGTCATCTAGTTGCATTTTAAGTTCCTGCAACTCTTTTGGTGTCATTCGATGTGAAGTAATGGAAATAAGCTTAGTTTAGATATCAATTCAATAGTAAAATCTATCTCCTGTTTAGGTGGTAACCTCGGCAGATCATCTGGAAACACGTTTGGGTATTCACAGATTACGAGAATATTAGCTATTTATATGTTTTTTGCTTTTCCTACCACTAAGCACATTAACTTATTGAAGGTATTATTGATATTTGTAAGACTCCTATGTATGTTTTGATTGATGCTGGATTGAATTTATCATTTATTGCTGGACATAGGGTAGATAAATTGCATTTGTCACCTTTTAGGACTAGCACACCTCTGATTTTGAGTACAACAGCTGGGAAAAGAATATATCCAAACATGGTGTGTGAAGATT